>VZRV01003328.1:1536384-1604553 GCA_013398115.1 Falcunculus frontatus
GGGGGCGGCCCCGCGCTCCCCGCGCACCGCCAGGCGCGGGGGACACCGGCGCTGCCCGCGCTCCCGGAGCGCCTGACAATGGGAGCGCCGGCAGGCGCGACCCCCCCCCTTCCCCGGCTGTCACAGCACATGCAAGGAGCTGGAAAAAAAAAAAAAAAAAAAAAAAAAAAAAAAAAGGGGAAAAAAAAAAAAAGAATAGNTCGCGGCAGAGATGAGAGAACAGAAACCTCCGCCGCGCTTGGGGAAGGCATGGAGCTAGACATTTCACCAGCTGTTTCATGTCATTGTCCAGGTTGTTGGGTTTGATTTTGCTTGGTTTGGGTTTGTTGGGGTTTGGTTGGTTGGTTGGTTTTTTTTGTTGTTTTTTTTCTTAATAATTTTACAGTTCTAATCAAAAGATGCACCTCCCACGTTTAAGACAACAACAGCACAACACAGCCCACGACGTCGCTACCCACATAAATAACAGCTCCTGCCCATAGCGTAATCCTCTCCGGGTTGTTCCCAGTTAAAAACAAGTAACAAAGTCTCCCATCAGCATAACTTTACCACTGAAGCTTTTAAAGCCTTGTTAGGGAAGGTTGCTCTAACCCTCCCTCCTTCCCCACCTCCTGCACTACTCCAATTCAGGAAAAGAAATTCCTAGTAAAGCCCACTTCAACAATCAGTTCAAGACATGGACAGGTCTAGAGGGGCTCATAAATTACACAGGAGTATTCTCTGAAGTGTTCTTGTAAGTTGAAAATGTTCCAAACCTTTCAATTTCTAGGACTGTGTGATTATTGTAACATATTTTTGTGCAATGAAGCTAGATAAAGATTTTGTTTGTTTGTTTAGACAAAAGGACATACAAAATCCCCAGAGATCTTAAGAGCATGTAAATACAAACATATAAGCAAACTTAAGCTATCCCCTCCCACGTATCTGAACCAACCCCTTCTAGTGAGTGATGGTTTATTAAAATCTCCATGCTGTGCTGAACATCAATGTAATGTGTATTTTGGAATGTAATGTCTTACACAGATATGTACCCTGTGTTACATTCCTAATGCAACATTGACAGAAACGCTGGCAATCAACCTTTATAAAACATTGGCATCATCAAAGAAGTGTGATGACCCCTCTCTATTTCACTCTATGGTTTTCCAGAACATGTGAATGCTTTATGGTGACAGTCTATGGCATATCAGTGAGAGTCTCTTCCTTCATTTTACCACTATTTACTGTGGTTTAAAAACCAGTTATGTAGCCCCACTGATGATGACCCCACTACACAATGAATTACATAAACACAGCATCTCCCTTCTGTGTTCAGACCTAGATACTAAACCAGCATTTAGGAAATAGTTTTAAATTTAAAAGTGAAGTTCATAGTTGAAGAAGCGGGTGTCAGTATGGTTCTAATTAAATTGTAAAGACTTGTGCAGAACAAGACTTGGTGCTATGGTAAAACAAAGGCTAAAATTCTGTCATTGCTGCTTTCATTGCTTAATATTCACACACCAGTGGAAAAGAAGGGGCTTTTTCCCTCTCCTTTTTAACAAATTCTTCTGCTTCCTGAGCTTAATTCATTAATCCCATGGCATTGTATCTGCCAGATTCAGCAATTCTATTGATCAGCAGCATTGTTAAGAAAAGAAAATAAAAAAAATAATGTTGATTTTGGTCATTCCCACACTTGTTATCCTGAGCATTTTCATGCTCCAGGCAGTGGATTAGAGCTCCAAAATGACAAGAGACGCCTGTCTGTTTTCCATGGATTACTTGCTACAGACATTCACTCTGGAAAGGAATTCATGTCACTTTGAGATTTTTTAGAGAATTGGCCTAATGAATTATCCTTTTGTGTTGGGCAAACAATTAGAAACAAAACACAAAAGATGCACCATATTCGGGACATTATAAAGCACATCATTTTACAATGATGTTGTTACACTCAAATTACTTCTAGTTACATAAAGAAGGCACAGCTTCTTTTTTTTTTCTTATAAGGAGAAGATAGTACAAAGCTAAAAACCTATCTTTCTCATTTAGAACGAACGTGTAACACTCCAGATTATTTTACATCAATCAAATAAATAAGCCACATCCTCAATCAATAGATATTTTCCCCAGAAAACATATGGATTAGATACAATGAACGTTACTTGTCCAAGATTGAGTCTGAGCGATATAATACAGCGTTATTTAAGGAGAGATGAGAGAGACTTTTTGCATCCTTCATGTGAGAGACCACTCACTTTTTGCCTTCCTCTGTGGGATACAACAGTCCCAAGACATAGAGAAGGGTAAAACCTGATCCTTCTGCTATTTAGCTCTAAGTAGTGCTAATCAGCTAGTCAGGAGAGCATATGCTACACCCCCTTATAAGGAGAGGGGCAATGGCAGCACTTCAGTGGTGCTTGAAGAGGCTTTATACCTCAAAGGCACCCATTGCCATATGGTGCTTCTGCCAAGGCGAAACTGGGCTCTGCTTGGAAGGAATGATTTGGCCAACGCTCTTGCAGCCAGTGCCAGAAACGTCAACTCTGGGAATTTAGGGTGGGCAACAACTCACTTTCAAATAACAATCTATTCACCTTTTTTGCTTTGGTCTTTTGAAAGAGATCTAGCTGCTGAATTTAGAGAGAGGCAAAAAAGTAAAATCCAAACTTTCTCAATTCTTCAGATAATACCCTTTTTCCCATGAAGAAGTGAAGACCACAGTTATTACCGTAATGAATTATTCCATTATTGGAAGCAAGTTCAAAAGGAATGAGAGTTCTTCTGCATCTTTTCCCATATTTGTTGCAGATTTTATTTTTATTTTCTGTAGTGGTATTTATAAGACATTCTATATAGTGTTTTATGTTTCAAACCCCAGATAGGCCCTTGTGGGCTCTGTTTAACATTTCTGCTCTCATGCTGTGTTGCATTATGATTTGGAGGTTTTTTTATGCCACCTCCCAATATGTGCAGCAACTTCACATTGATAGATCCCACGAAAAGTTATACTTGGATGGTTCTGGGCTTTCACTGTTGACCATCCTGTTGAGAATTACTTCAACAATCACTTACAAGTTGGCACCATTTGGTCCTTCTCATTACTCAGAAATAGTATCACTTGACTCATGATTACTTCAAACCTTGCTGCTTGCTGTGAGTTTTATGCTTAGAAGCTCTTGAAAGCTTAACTGCTGTAAGAAAGTCATTAGTGTGCTTTAGAACTGGACTTCTGTTTTCAGGATTCTTTCCTGTATTTTGGATAAGTCATTACTTGTTTATATGGATGTGATCAGGTCCTTCTCAGAACTACACAGGAATTACTAGAATCCGGTTTTGACACTTGGTACTAATCTAGTAATCGTTGAGACAAAGATTTCTTGAACTGAGTGTGCTATTTCTGACTACAATCAGAGAAGAAAACCCAAAACTTCTCATTCTGCATCTGATTGCTAAAACCTCCTTAGAGATCACACTCGTGCAGGAAATGTGAAATCTTAACTCAGATACAATCCCTGCTATTTTTGTCTATAGCAGGTGAATTGCTTGATAAGCAGAATATTTACAGTTCTGCAAAGGGTCCCTTTGAAATTCTCCAGCTGTATATATAATGATACCTTGAAAATGCTTTTAAATAACTGGATCATTATTGGTCCAAAAGGAGTCTTAGTCTAGAAAACAATTTTAAATGCATTTTTCATGGGATGTGTAAGAGACCCAGAATGCAGTGTTACAACCCAGTGACTTCAGAAGCAAAATCTCCTGTAAGAATACCCAGACATCATCTACCACATTTTACTCTTATGTCACAGGCTGCCACTCATGTGAGATGCTACAAACTTATTGTGGGAACATACTAAAAACATGATGAAAAAGAATTTTTAAAAATAATCCTTTTAGGCATATAGAAGGGGTTGTTTTTCACACAGTTACAGTGCATGCACCTGCTAAGGGAGTAAAAAGAATCATCAAGTGGCGTTGGGGAAAAGCAACAATGCAGAGGAACTTTGGATGTTGGCCTCTCTCCTGAAGGCAACGTGTCATGAAGCTCTACCTCTGAAGTTCAAGTCCTTTGCCTATTTAAGACAGAAATCTAAACCTGGACTCTATTATGACATAAAGCTTATTGCTGATACAGTTCTCTTTTTCTCATGGAAGAAAAAAAAACAAAAAGAGGGAAACATACAGAAGGCCTATACAGCGAAGAAAAATGCTTCTGATGGCCAGACCTGCTGAACTGGATATCAGCTATTATTTTTACAGTGTTGATGATTATCACATTAGCTCGAGAGGTTATAAGTATCTGTTTCCACCTGTTTTATAGGGGATTTAAAATTCTGTTGAGTGGCACTTTTTGAGTTCTGAAGCAATCACAGAGCAAATTTATTTGAAATTGCATCAGCAAAAAGAGATGTGCAGGTGTAGCGCTTAAAATTTTGTCAAACTGGAGTTGCCAAAATCACAGGCTTGCATTTAGATCTGGAAATATTCTTGCTTTTGGAAGTCTAGACATGTCTTTTCCCAGTGCTCCCTTGAGCTATGTTGCATTTGGTAGCCTTATTCAAATCTCCTCAATCTACATAAATCCGTACCATTTCTTATTATTGAATGTGATTGGGTTGCTAACCACACTAGTCAGTATCTGTGTTATCTCGCTAACACTGCATCTTACCATCTTGTCACAATCAACTTTTCCTTCATTTCTCAGGACTAATGAGACTGTACTCTGTGTGATGCTAGTACTTTTGGCAGCGTAATGGGATCTGTATCAGTATGATGTGTTTTATTCGCAATGCTTTCAGGTCTATTAAACACCTCATCAAATTCTTCAAAAATTTTCTTTGCATCCTGTTCTGTAGACAGGTTACATGCCTGTCTGAACAGCAACATTTTCAGATTGCTCTTCAAACCTAAACAAATCTTTTCTATTCCCTTGGCCTCTGCAGCCTGATGTTCATCTCAGACACAGATGTACAGCACCTGTGATATCCAGAGCCATGGTAAGAAACCCACCTTAACAGCGCAGTGCCAGGCATGTGACTTTAATAAGAGTTAAAAAAAAGTTTATTTTCCCCAATTCCTGGTATGGGTCAGTAGCTTCTGTTTTCTATGGATTAACTCCAGAATACTCATGCAAATTGCACAAAACTTCCAAGTCTTTTAACTTCCAAGCACAGAGACTTCTGTCCCTGTAATTTCTTATGTTTATTGGCTGTTGGGCTTTCACTGAGGAAATACTGGACATATGTTTTTTTTACAGGAGATGAGGGAAATGCAAAGAAGTATTTGATGTTCTAATTCTTCAGAAAAAAAGCCAATTTAAGAAAAATCAAGGGAAAGGGAAAAGGGAAAGGGAAAACCAAAGTAAAAGCAGCTATGAAACTTTTGGCTCCTTAAATCCTGTTCCGGGCCTGATGTATTGAACTTTGTTGGGGGAAGTCTAATCAAGCCGGAAGGTCTCCTCCCAAATGACCAGCTGCAGAATCACTTGCTCCTCTATCCCAACAGATTTAATGGTTGGTGGATCTCAGAAAAGACAGATAATAAACCAGTTCTGTCCTTTTCCCCACTACTGGCTGTAGAGACAATTTGCAAGGTGTATTACACACAAATTAATTACACACTCAGGTATTTTGGCCTTCAAATCCAATTCTGGCTTTTATCAGCCACTTTTTTTCCAAATTGGAACAACTGACGATACATAAAATATTTTCCTGCAAAAAATCCAACAAACCACTATGATTAGAAAAATAAGACATAGATCAGGTCAGGATTTTCTGCTTGTCTTTGAAAGTCCTCTTATGTTCTGATTTGCATCCTTAGACCCCTGTATACCTTTCAAGTTCTGATCCTGAGGGATTTCCCCAAGGCCACACACTAAGATGTTAACATGACGAGAAATTGATTCTGCATTTCTCACGTACTATGCCAACAGCCACATCCTTACCTCTTCATTTGTCATAGAATGCAAGTCATTCCTGTCAACCCTAAAAGTCCCTCCTTATCACTCCACATACAGAAAATCCCCAGTTCTATTGTATCTGGGATTCATCATGGCCAACCTTTTGGCCCTACGTAATTTTGCTTAGTAACATTTAGTGCCAACTGTCAAAGGCTTGAAAGATAGAACACTATCTTTTGTGCCACCCATTTATCACAGGCTTTTAAATAGTCCAGGTGAATTGCAGCAAACCACAAACTGAAGGCGTGTGGAGCATCTGCTATGATCGTTGTTCTTTCCTGGACCTTTCTTTTATTTTTTTTTCTTCTTGTGCTGAGTGGGTCATTAGTATATGACAAAGATTTAAAACCAACAAAAACGTAACCACCGACTGTCATCTTCATACATATTCCCTATTTGACTTTCTAGACTGGAAAACTTTTTAATGAGGATGCTTTTTTTCATAGACAAACTGCAAATCAGATTCTGTTGAACAGAGTGTGTGGGTGCAAGTTGTCTTTGGAAGATCAAACAATATCACACAAACATAAGGGCTAAAGAGTCAGTTTATGGCTTCTGATGCCAAAACTGGTAGATATTTAATCACTGCTGAGATAGCCTGTGGAAACTGGGAATGGTAAGTAAACTGTGATAGCTTAGGAAAACTTGGTTGAGCTTTCAATAATTTGACCTCTGGGAATGCTTTTAGAGTCAGCAATATGTACAAGTGTGTGCTAGAAGACGAGAGAGGGGAATTCAAAGAAAAACAAGCTCTAAGAAAGCATTAACTAACTCTCTCTTTCTCTCTCAGAATCCCCAGTGAATAGGGATTTCAGCAGGGGAGGGGAACTTTATCCCTCCTTTAGTTTGCATTTGTAACTATTTCAGAAAATCTTTACACTGCATTATTTTTCTATTTGCTTTTTTGACATCAGACTTCCTGATATTTTAGACAGGTAAATGTAGACATTGGAAAGAAAGATTCCTTCTCTCTCCTGAAGTGTTGAAATCCAAAACAAAGTTAGGATGGAGCTGAACCAGTCAGTCACATAAATCTTTTTCTGCATTTGTGGAAATCCAAATGCAGGTTGAACACATGCGTACACATATACCATTACAGCAATTTTTTAGGAAAAAACCTGAAAACACAGCTTGGTTTCTGTTTCTTAGGCATTCTAGAAATACTTCAAATACTTTGCTACTTTGACAATTGTATGTGCTCTACAATGAGGATTTTTACACCAGTACTTGGTCTTGGGGAAAGTGCAGTCAAAGCCAAGTCTGAACAGTTGCAGCCCCCCTTCCCTCTTTTCTCTCCAGGAAGGATATGAAGCTGCAGTTTCAGTGCTCAGAACTCCCTGGAGCATCTCACCCAGTGACCGGGGACTAACAGCAGTGGTAGAGGTGGTAAAAGTGGCAAAGGAAAGGGAACATATGGCCAGATGTAGGGAGGAGTGCTGCACCAAGTCAGCCTGACACCTTGTTGGAGATCATATGATAATAGAGACCTGCTGATACTGGGTAACATCTTTTTGCTCCCTCAGAGCCTGCCCTGTTCCCTGTAACTGAGAAGGAAAGATGAAGATGACTGCCAGTAGATATTTCCCACAACCATGGGAATTCTTGATTCTGGACCAGAATTAGCTACTTAGCAACATCTTTGTGACTTGTGATCAGACTAGGAAGGAAAAAAATTATACACTAATAAGCTAGCTTTTCTGTGCATGCAAAGTAGTTTAATTAAAAGATATGTTATATTATACTAAAATAGTCATGGAAAAAGGCTGGACTCATATTGTCACACTGTGTATCTATATATATACACATAAAGACAGTACATGTTCCATATTGATAGTATAACATAAAATTAGCATAATTAGCCATTTTCATTTCCCCTGGCATTTTATAATAACTCACAGATTAATCCCCCAGGTTTTCTTTTTTGCTGTTTTTTTTTTTCTTTCTGTTTAAATCTTATAGCGTCATGTACTAGTTTCATCAGTCTCTCAGCCAAATTCTTAAATACCTTAGTTATTTCTTAAAATTGACCTATCAATTTTTTAAGCTATAAATGTGCCTGTGAAGGTTGATTTTCTTCTTTTTTTTTTATTTTTAATGTTTGTCTCTACCTTCAAGTGAAGTAGAACAAAAATATATCCATAAAGACAAAAATTCCATTGTTTATACTGATCAGCACAGACTAGGCAATGAGGGGGAAAAAAATCAAGGCATCTGTTGAATACAAATGAAGGCAGCAGGTTGGTGTGTGAGTTCTTAGGTTCTGAAGCTACTTGTCATCTGCTTTTAGTGACTGAAACCTCATTCTGCTCCTCTCCCCCCTCCACCACAGGACAAAGCTAAGAAAAATACTGTCACTCCAGAAAGGTTACTTTACATGAAATTGCAAAATGTGATGCATGCAAAAACTCAGTCTTTACCCATTTGCAGCAGTGTTCCACATCAGACTTAAGTTTGCCAATGACAATTTTGTTCTAAAAACACCCTTTTATCTGCTGGTAAAGAGCCTTGAAACTACTTGTTTGATGTTGCTAACAGGGAACAGTGTCCCTAAGCCTAGAATTAGTGTCCTTAAAGGTTTTATTGTGGTGGCAGACCCAACTGTTAGGAGAGCTGCCTTGTGCCCAAAAGGTCTATTTTGTGCTTCAGCAACAAGGGCTTTCACAATAAATTGTGAAAATTGGAAGGATAAGAGAAAAAAAACATCACCCCATACTTCAAATGAATCTTGTTTCCCATTTTTCTTCCAAAGTGTTGAACAATACGTGACATCATAAGATGTGTGGTAATTCTCCCTTCTCTATTTTGAAGAAAATAAATGGGTCCTATTTCTGAGAAAATGTATTAAAGCCAAATTTTACTGTCAGTTACCCTGATGTCAGTCCCTAGCAAAAGCAATTCAAATGCATTTCCTCTGGATTCACACTGATGTAATGGGGAGCAGAATGTGGTACTTGAAAAAGCAGCTGTCACCTTATGGAAAACTTATGAAATATCTTATTTGGAAACAAGTGCTCTTCTGTGCACTTTATTTCCCTGTACTTCTTTTCTTATGGTCATTTTTTCTGAAGACAGTGTTTTAAAACAGAATCACTGTTGTTTCCTAAGAATTTATCTGCTTCTGCACTTATTCCCCACCTGACATCATAATCCTCTGGCTGTGATATAATAATCATTTTTACAATGACCAATTGTGATTCTACAAGCTGGGCTTAAAATCTGATCCAAAAAATGCCTTTTACTCTGATATCTTACATAACGTCATATCAAATTTTGTCTCAAGAGATAATAATTTCAACCAAGTGACATCAATTAAGTTTTCATACAAGGGAGTGGTACACTTGGTATAACTCCCTAGAGATAAATTCCTCCACACTTTACAGTTTTATGATTTGACCTTTAAAAATATTTCTACTTTCTGCCCAATGCTTGGTGATACAAGTCTAACGATTCTGCTGAAGAAGAAAACATTACATATACAGTTCAGTCCAGTCTCCCACAGGAGTTAAAAGTTGCAACAAACAGAAGCTTAAGGAAAGGAAAATCAAATGCAAATACATTTCTCATGAATTGTTCAATGAATTTCAGATACCATAGTGATTTATGTGAATAACTTGAAAAGCAACATCCTCCTTGACAAGTGCTGAGTGAGTACCCTTCTAAAGTTTGCAGTCTTATGTTTGAGGATACAGTTTCATCCTGTATTTTTGCTCTGAATTTCAGTGGTTTCTCTGTTCATCCTACCATCTTTGGCAGCTTTAACTGGAGTTATTCATGGGTTTCAAATTATGCACATGCTTTGCTGGATCTGCGCCCATGTGTGTTGAAATTTTGTAAAGAGTAGGAGAGACAGCACAATCCAGAATCAGGGAGAGCCAAGTTTTGTTCTCTAGCGCACTTCAAACTTTAAGGAAGGACCTCCCGGAAAAATAGGTATCTGGGGAAGCAGGTTATCAGATGCTGCATAAACTAAACCTTACCTTCCCGACAGCTGATAGCACTTGAAGATTAAGACTGTACTTAAACTTAAGCCTGCTGACTAACTCAGCTGGATGCAGGACCAAGATTTCTAGAGTCTCAAAGTTTCATGTTCAAGTACACCACTATACCGAGATTTGAACTGTAAATTATTTTTAAGAAATATTAAACTCTGGTTTGTTTAAATGACTGGATTTCAATGTTTTCTTCTATAAGAGATATTTCTAAGGATATTACTTCATTAATTAAAACATCCTGCTTTTTATAAGACACTAAACATACAAATGAACACATGAAAGAAGTAAACTAATATTTTGTTAATAGTCTCTACTGCAATTATTATTTTAAAGATGTTATTTCTCATTAAAAATCTCAGAAGTTTCCATCCTTCCACAAGTTTCATCTTGCAAAGTCAAGAGAACTCTGGCTTGTGAAGGAATTATTTTCTTCTTGGTAAAATGATCCATCTGGAGTGCCCAGCTATAGAACTGTAAAAGTAAATTTCTCTGTGCTATCATCTCCATGAAAGCCATGTGCACACAAGATGAGTCTCATACACCAGAAGATGGATCTCTGATGACATGAATTAGTACATAGCATGTGTTGCTTTGGAAAACTTTGTTTCATATTGAACACTGGTTGATGATACTCTCCAGTAATACCACATTACAAAACTGATTATAAAAATACCACAACCACATTATGGATAAAATTATTATCCGTTCTGTTTGCCACACCAATGCCTTACCATGCAAATCCATCCTAGATTTATTGACCGCAAATTATTGTATATGTGAAATAAATGAGTTGGAGAAAGAAGCATATCTTTATGGCTTTCAGCACATCTCCAGCGGAATCAGCATGAAAAACGCAAAAGCTATTTCACTAATCTCTTCCAACATTTTGTATCTGAAACAGCCACTGCCTCAAAAGCTGTATTTCTTCACTGATTGTGTTTTCAAAACTCCTGAAACAAAAGTTTCAAAGTATAGTTTAGGATAGAGATTAAGTTGTTTGCTTGTTTGTATGTTTCCCCTTTTTTTTTAACATATTTTATAGTTCAATTACTGGAAAGGCGAAGTTTAAGATGGTTACAGTTGTTATTGCATGAAATTGATCTGGGCTCCAGCCAAACTCTAGTCTCATTCTCGTTAAGGCGGAGACATTCAGATGAAAATTAAGATCCTTCTAATGACATACACTGGAGAATTAAGTTACAAGTGGCAGGACACATTACCTTATTTATCTAGTTGTGCTTGCGTGATTTGCTAGACCAGCCATTATGACAAATGTTCCTTATGCAATCTATTTTCAAGACTATTTCCATTAAAAGTAACATGACTGAGTACACTGCTTTTCTCATAGTTGAGATATGCTCCAATGTTTATATCAAACTAATTAAACTGTGTTGTTTTAAAGCAATAAAAATGGTTCTGTAATTGCCACATGTTCTTCTCTGCGATTTTCAAGTCTGGAGACTAGGAAATAGTTTGCAAGTTTCTGTGCACGCTATTTCTTCCTCCCCCTTTTACCTCAATTTTATCTTATGCTGATTTGTGTTATAAAACATTCTAGATCTCTTGTGTGGGTGTGTGACAGTAGTCCTTCTTTGCCTTTTTCTAACATTTGGAATAAAGATACCTAAAGTGATACTATTAGTGTTACTGTTATTGTTATTTCAAGCATTTTTCTTGCTTAGCATTATCAGGGTTGTACCTACCATGTTGCAGGTAAAAATCCCTGAGCAGCTACATTAAAACAATGTAGTTGCTCACAGTCACATCATTAACATCCTCTTGCTGGCAGTTGAGAAATGTGTTACATAGGTCCCTTTGACACATCTGCTCTTGTGCAATGTGTACCATCATGTTCAAAAGTATGTATTAATTCTGAGTGCCTCCATCTGAACCAAATAAAAAGATGCTGAATTTGAAATAATCCGTGTTCTGAAAACTGTTTTTCATAGAATGTTACATTTGGAGCCAAATAAAGTTAGCTACCATTTCTGGAAACCTCTTGGAAAGCATTAATTGTGGGTTTAAAATTAGGGAATTAAACTATTTAAAATTCTGTCCTATGGGGTCTCTGTAAGCAAGCAGACAAACAAGAAAGGGTCTTCTTTACAATACCTGAAATTACAAGGAACATATTACTCTACGGATTTTTGATACTTTCTGTGGAAACCTTTCCTTTTCATTCATAAGTTTCCTTGTGTGGGGTTTGTGAGACCCCACCTGGAGTGCTGCATCCAGCTCAGGGGTCCTCAGCACAAGAAGGACACAGACTTGTTTGAACAGGTTCAGAGGAAGGCCATAAAGATGATTAGGGTAATGGAGCACCTCTCCTATGAGGAAAGGCTGAGAGAACTGGGATTGTTCAGTCTGGAAAAGTGTGGAAAGGCTCCAGGGAGACTTTATTGCAACCTTCCGGTACCTAAAGGGGCTACATGGGAGCTGGAGAGAGCCTTTTCACAAGGGCATGTGGTGATAGGACAAGGGGGAATGGCTTTAAACTGAAAGAGAGCAGATTTAGATTGGATATTAGAAAGAAATTCTTTACAATGACAGTGGTCAAGCACTGGAGCAAGTTACCCACAGAAGTTTCAGATCCCTGAAGGTGTTCAAGGTAAGGTTGGACAGGGCTTTGAGTGTCCCTGCCCACAGCAGGTGCATTGGAACTAGATGATCTTTTAGGTCCCTCCCAATCCAAACCATTCTATGATTCTATAATTCATGCAAGCTGGAGCACCAAAGGCCTATTCAAAGCTGATTTGAGGTTAAAGCGGGACATGGAAAGATTTAGGGCATGGAGTTACCTTCAAGGCCATCAGGAGTAGTTTTTCACCCTAAGTGGGGTGTAGCAACCTCCTTTGATCATCAAGCTTTAATGGGACCAACATTACCTGCCTAGGAACAGCTCTGGGTGTATGGAAACAGCCCGGGGAGCAGAACAGGTAGCTTAGTACATGGATGGTTTTGTATGGGGGATTTTTCTGCCATATGGAACATCTTAAGGCTACTCAGCAGGTTGAATGTTTTGAGGCTTAGGCTGTAGGGCTGAGGTACAGTGCTGTGTGACTGTGAGTTGTTATGTATCATCTGAGAATGTCAACAGAGCCTCTGCTTAGTTCATAGTAAAAATGTGTGAGCTCATACCTCTGCCACCAATGCCAAAAAAACACCTCTGGGTCCACTTCTTTTGCCCCCACTGTGCACTAACTATTCACTGCTGAAATCTTACTCTTGTCAATGCAGCACGGTGCAGAAGCAATTTACCCTTCACTGAGGAGTCTAGTTAGAAATCTCATCAGAAGCAGAAGGGAAGATAAGGCAGAAAGGATTTGATAAAAATCCCCAAATCATAGCTTTCTAAGTTCAGAGATCAAGTGGTGGGAAAAGAAATTGAAGCTTTTTTTGGAGAATATTATGGTTCCTAATGGCATCGAGCTGACATTTGTACTATATCCCGTACATTCTCTAAGAGAAAAAAAGTCTGACAGAGCCAGATGATGGGAGAAACAGAGTTGAAGAAATTCTCCCATGAGATGCTATAAACTCAAACCAATGTGAGTATTCTATACATTGATCCATCTGGTGTGCCTGACAACTCTCAAGTCGATGGAGGGAAGCACAATGTCAGGACACATACCTGCAAAGGAGAGGGCTGCTGCTGATACTGTGCTTCGCATACACTTAGAGAGTGAGGAGAAAAAAGAGAGAAAGAGGTCAGAGAAAAAAAAGAGAAAGAGGGCATACATTTTTACCAGCTGCCGTATTATTTTGCAAAAAACCTGTATTCGTGGACCATAGTGGACTGCAAACTCTGCTTCTGTCCCTGTTAAGAGCCCGGCTTTTGCCAGTGAAGACCTGACAGCAGATATCTACAATCATATAACAGTAAATGGAAGGCTTTGAACTCATTTGCTTGCATGAGATAAATAACTTTTGGAGACATAGTTAATGGCATACTTATCTTGTGCACAAGTGGAAGAGTTGGCTGTGATCCACTTCCGACTTTGAATTTTTACTACCAGAGTTAGTATCAGATAAAAGCTGATTTCAGGAACCAAGAAAATTGTGTTAGAGAGAAAAGGAGGGTTCTGCCTCCTTCACAGCAGTTGGGAGTTAGTGGACATGCTGCAATTTAATTACAGCAATTTATGTTGGGACACCTCTCATTCCAGAAGGAAACCTTTGTTGTACACATGTAAAGCAGAATATCAGCGGTGTCTGGAACAGGACAGGTTAATGTACAGATAAAGAGGTAACACAAACTTCAACTCAGAACAGCTAATAATATGGGTTACAGATCATCAGTCAGCTAAGGAGTCTGGCCAAGGCAGATAGAGTTTAAAATGTAAAGGATTTTCTTCCGCTTTTTCTGTGACAACAATTCACGCTACAAAAAAAAAAAAAAAATATCTGACTGATTGTCAAAGGAGAAAAAAATCTGCACAAGCCTAAACACTGTCTTATGCTGTATTAGCAGAAGGTGATGCATCCACAATACACTTAGTGAACGGGACAAGATTTAGTGTGTACATTGCTATCTACATCTCTTCTGCTTCTTACTACGTATTTAAAAGGATGTTATTCTTCAGTGAGTAATAAATTCCCTTTCAAAAACTACCCTAGATTTGTTTTTAGGAAGAACATTTCACACACTCCATTTCACCTATTATTCAAAAGTAAAAATGCTTCCCCAATGTCTCTGGAACATGAAGAGTCAGTTCAGGAGAAAAAAAAAATCATATCTAGATTCTCTTTTCCTACTGTTACCATCGCTTCTCTGTTTCTGCTCTGTGTTTCTACTGACCACAGATGAACAGACTTCAGGTGTGGGAAGGTAGATGGTTAAAAAAATCAACAATAAAGAACTATTTCTGTCTTCTACCAACATGTTTTGGAACCCAGGCTGTTTCACAACAAATAAAGTTCTTTAAATAATATAGAATATAATAATTCTTCAAATAATAAGAATTTAGTCACTTTTTTTTAAAGATTTTTGTATGAATTTTTGCCTTTAGTTACCTGTGTTTAGAATGCATATGATCTATTCTCTGTAATATCTTTTTTAGCAGCAGAGCAAAAAGCTGTGTGAACTGTTTGCTGACTCTATGGAAATGTAACAAGAAGGAATACTACTGTCAGGTGGCATTTCTATGTATCACCTTAATGCAATGAATAATAGTAATTAATAATGTATATCAGGGAAATCTGATTGCTTGAATAAAAGCTTTCTTACAGTTTTACTTTGAAAAACAGATGGATACTCTGTTCATTTGTATGTGGAAACGGCTCTGAGATATGGATATAAAATATAGCAGGATTAGAAGGTTGATCCTATTTACGCTCAGGAGAAATAATGCACCTGCCATATGCAAGAGCAGTAACCTTAATAGGAAACCATGATACCTGAAAAGGAGACCAAAAACATCAGAAAAAAAATCAAAGTTGTGATAAATGGTGTCATCAATATCCAGCCTGCCCCCTGCCCTCTCAATCACCTCTACTTTTTGAAGGTAGATGTAGAAGCCACCTCCTGGCCACCATGGAGCTTCTGAAGCTGCCCTGAATAATCTGTTTTTGCATATACTTATAATCTAAACCCCATGACATAAAGCAAACCTGCAGCAGTGGAGCCAAAGAAATCTGGAATAACTTTGAGCAGTACAGCTACAGTAGCTGAATAAATCTGGGAGTGGGTAAACTTAGGAAGGAAAAGTTCTTAAACTGGCTTCCCATTAAATGTTCCTGCCCTACACAGTGAGACTCACAAATAATTTCAACATGTATATCTGAGCAAAAGCACAACACTTTTGAATTTTAAGTCGATAATTTCAATAATTTTAAAATGAGGGAGGATATCCCAATTTAAACATGGAAGGAAATCTACATTTTTAACTTTAGCAGAATAATCAACACTGATATCAGAGTTCCTGTATTTTGGTTGCTTAAGACTTGGGTCAATATTTCCTCCCAAAAGCATCATGAGTAGGAAAAATCAAGTTTTTAGTGAAAAAAAGAGTGATTCCCCTATCACCCTTGCAAGAATAACTGCAAGCAAAGTATTTTTTTTGAGAAGGTGGCATTCATGTAACTTTCTGCTTGCTTCCCCTGCTGTCTTCTTGGGTATATCTGAATATATGTCCCTGTCACCACTGAGCTGATGCAGCACCCGCTCCTACAAGATGAGCAATGAGAAGCCTCGGTGTGCTGAGCTCATTCTCCAGATAAACTGTACACTCTTCCCAGCAATATCAGATTTATTATGCAAGTACAGAACCAAAGCACAGTGCACCCTCATTAAAACTGGCCTTCCTGACCAAAAATGGATTTACAGAACACTTCTAAAAAAGTAATTACATTCACTATGCACATATTAAATGACACGACAGAGAGAATGACCTAAGAGACTCCTGAGGAAGGTAGAGACCTGGACCAGTGCATCGTCTGGGAAATCCTTCTGTCTCACATTAGACTTTTTCCAGCTTATCCTGGAAAAGAGAAAACAGATAAAGGAGCCAGGGACTAAATGATATATTTCTTTAGGCTGTATGTAGCTGGTTTATATAACACAAGTTGTACATCTACGCTATAGACAATGCTCAGGTCTGCCCAAGTAATATTTTCTTTAGAAAAACAAAACAAGACATTAGCCATGACTAACACCTCTGAGCTGTTGGAATTTTCAAAAGAAACAGAGATTGAGGCCCAAATCTGAATATTTATAGTGAGACATATCTTAACACAATTAGATCTGAACACAACTAGGTAAATGTGCAGCTTATAGTAAAGCTGAAGTCATCACTAAAATGCCTGATGCCACATAAAGTTTTCCAAGTTCTTCTCAATGCTAAATCATCCCAGGACATTTATGATAAATGTTCCTGCCCAAGTTAAACTGTACAAAGAAAATCTAATGACTGTCAAGGAGAAGCTAAAAGAGGTTCTAAAACTGATGGGTTTATTAAAAGACACAGTAATACATAGGTACTATGCCAGAAAGCATAAATCTGATTTTTTCTATGAAAGTTCTAAGAAGGGCTCTGGCAAAGTCTACTTACAGTAGTGTGATTGAAAATGATCAGCAGTGGCTCATGTATCACACTAACCACACTAACCACTAACCAAAACTGAAATTCGGTCTGCTCAAAAGGAGGCATTGACCTCAAGCAATGGAAATAAGAAGCTTCAACTTGGTCTTTCTAACTCTGTATGCCCTTTTAAAATGAAATTGATCAGACATTATTTATTGCTATCAGAAGGGGATCTGGCAAACCATTCCAGTGTTTGAGAACCTGAAAATGATTAGTTTTTTTCAGATTAAAAATTATGTATTCAAACCTATAAGAAAGGGGAAATATTTAAAAACTACAGTAACACTGTCTGGGCAAACAGGCAATGGAACAATGTCTGTTACTAGGGTATGGAGTTGCCGACACATGAACTAACTCAGGCCTCATCAGGATAGGTGAGGACTGAAATTGCCAGAACTACATCTGAGACAGAACTGTGGGAAATCATCCAAGTCACTAGCATGGGATGGTAGAATCGGAATTTTCCAAGAGCCTTTCAAGGGAGACTATTCAGTCCTAGACGGACTTTTGGTTAAAGGAAACAACCTCTCAATTTCCAGGATTTTACAGGAATATATGTATTCAAAAGGATACGTAAAAGTCATGCTGTGGTCCAAAAACACCTTAGAGGAAGGGCAAAAATATTTTATAACAACCCAAAGTGAACAGTGAAATAAAGAACATTGACAGGGATTACCACATGAGCCAAAACTAAGTGAAAGAGTGATAAATTCCTGCTAACAAGCGAAAATCTGCACCTTGAAGGAAAGCACACATAGATGATATTGCTTAAATTGGCAAGGACAAATATACTTGTGTTAGAATATAATTCTGACTCTCAAGAGATGATTTTCACAGAAAATACGGCAGCTGAACATGTAGCCACATGTACTAAATAATTTTTTTGCTAAACCAGCTCTATGTCTAATAGAAAGCCATTACATAGTAAATTCTGCCAGAATTTAGTTAATGTTATTTTAAGCAGTTTCATTACAGGTATAGAATGCAAACCCTAATTGATGTTATCCCTAATGTTATAGGTAAGCAAGAAAATGGTGCCAAAAAAACCCCCAAAAAACCAACAAAACCAAAAAACCCAAACTGAAACCCCCAAACCCCTGAAACTAATAAAAAACCTGTGGAGTCAGGCTCTTAATGATGCTAAGCATGACTAACTTGTGGAGTGCTACAATGAGTCTGCCATGAGATGCTATTTATTCCATAGACAATAGAAGACATTAGTAGGCTGTCAGACCCAACACTAAAAGTAGACAGGAAAAAATAAAAACTTCGACCTGGTGCCACCAAGAGAAATGACCATTTTATTTAAATGAAGTGAGAATGTGTTGTGAGACAGTCACCAGTGGCATACTGTGGGTGAAACTGTATGTCCAAACTGACACAAACTTTAGAGAAAGGGTAATGTCTTTACAATTCTTGGAGAGACATTTGAAAAGGTCATTTTCCCTAAGGAAGTGTCACTTGAGTAAGAGTTGCAGAAAATTGACACAGTGAAACCTGTGGGCATGGCGTAACCAAAAATAAATGGGACTGATGGTCCCAAAGGGAAGGCATGAAGTTTTCTGGGACAGCATGTCAAAGGCTGCCGGTCACTTCAGAGCATTTACAACTAATGAATAAAATATAAATAAAAAATAGGTTATACATATTGGAAATTCTGAATTAGTTTAACGATGATTTTAATTTTTTTTTTTTTATGTTTTGCTGTGAAAAGAAATGAGATTCTATGTTTTTAATAAGTCTTTTCACATGTCTGTTGGGCTACTGCTAAATTTATGTGGTGTCTGATATAAGTAGTATAGCTCAGTTCAAAGTGATGCACAGTTTACTCAAATATCTGAACTCTGGGCAATTTTGAAGGAATACAGCAGTAACAAAGTTATAAAAGAGCTGGGGCAATATAATTTCTCATCTCTTGCCCATCTGAGAGTGAGTTTTAAGAAAAGCATAAAAAAGCAGATGAACAGACTCAATTTCATGGTTAAAACATCAGCAATAAAGGAACAAGGGAAGCATGAAAATAAAAATATTTAAGTGTCTCCCAGACAACCCATTTAATCTTATCTAAAAAATTTCCCTATACCTTTGATAACTTTGGAAATATTCAGTGCTGCTTCTGAAAACATTTGAAAAATGTTACTCTGACTTGCCTAGCAAATTCTTTCTATAATTTGTTTTCTCAGTTGTCTTTCTGTAGCATTAGCCTCATCAGGACAAACTGTTTGGTGCAGGACGAATCAGTTTCTGCTTCTTTAAATCCCACTGATGAGTATTACTATTCACAGGTATTGCGTATTGGATAGACTCTTGCCTCTGATATTCCCGAGAAAGAATCTTCAAGCCACTAATTTTATAAAGAAACATCTCTCCCAAAATGGCTACAGGTGGTTCTTACGTTATTTTCAGGCCTCTCATCCACTGTCATATCAATCTACATCTACCTTTTAAAAAAGTGGCATTTAGTCCAAGAGTCTAAAGTATGCTGGTATGCTACTTCCGTCATCATCATCTCACCTGTGTTGTAAACACAGCAAAAGTACTTGCTCAGGTTGTAGCTTCTGCAGTTCACATAGCTGGAACTTTTATCCTGCTGTGAAGTATTACAGATGACCTCTTATCTTTACTTCATTAATTTATTAATAAAAAATTCTGCCCAGTCCTGGTTTCAGCTGGGATAGAGTTATTTTTCTTCTTAGTAGCTGGTACAGTACTGTGTTTTGGATTCTGTATGAGAATAAATGTTGAAAACACACTCGTGTTTTAGTCGTTGCTAAGTAATTCTTAGTCTAAATCCAGGACTTTTCAGTTTCCCAGGCTCTGCCAGTGAGCAGGTGCACAAGAAGCTGAGGGGGAAGCATGGCCAGGACAGCTGACCTGAGCTGACCAAAGGGATATTCCATACCATGGAATATCATGCCCAGTACAGAAACGGGGGGAAGTTGGTCAGGAGCTGACAGTCACTGCTTGGGGATGGGATGGGCGTTAGTCAGTGCATGGTGAGCAATTGCATGTGCATCGCTTGTCTTGGGTTTTCTTTCTCTTTCTTTTTTCCTTTTCTTTACACTTATTATTGCTATTTTTAATATTACCATGCAAGCAGCTGCACAGTACTTAGTTGCTGGCTGGGGTTAAACCATGACATCCTCATTCTCCCGCTGTATAACCAGGGTTTCAAAACTGTGTTTGAAGATGATCTGGTTACAGTGTAATGTGTGCATGTGTGATAATTATATACCAACTAGTATACTGAAGATGAAATGAATTGCATTTCATCTATAGTATAGAACCTTATTCATCTGACTGCTATGTCGAGACAAAAAAAATCCCACTACAGTGACTAAATAGCACTTCAAGACCTCCTGCCCTGACAATTGCGTTTTATCACTTTAGTACTTTTATTGATTTCTTACTCATTTCAGCTGGGAATTCCATATTTCTATGGAGATTAATTTTACAGTCATAAAACCTTTGCTTTATTGTGCTTTTTTCCTCACTATTTTCACACTAATACGATATTTTGGAAGAGAAATGTTGACAGAGCTAACTACTGAATTTAAAAAATCCCCATGTAAAGACCACTTCAAAGAATTGTTCAATGACTAAGCTGTAAACCCTTATTTCCTTTTATTAACCTTCAAGTCAGACATAGAATTTGCTACAGCAGGAAGCTAAAGCAATCCCTTATATTTTAGGCTGTTTCTATTTATGTTAAAATATTTCTAATGACTGCTGTATGGGCCAGGAATTATTTTAATCCTAGATATGACAGGTAAATGTCTATTTAGAGAGAGGTAGAACAGATTGGGTATATCAAGTGGATAAAGTCTGAATCAAGGGTTCCAAGCTTCTCATGCAATCCTTAGCAACATTATTAATCCTAAGAAACTGACTTTGCAAATCTCCAATCAAAGCTGAATTTTCACAGATGGATAAGGAGAGTGTTTTCCTTCATGAAGGGGGGCAATGGGTACTGCTGCAATGCTGACAATTTTTCCCTGTCACTTTGGGTAATGTGAACATTTCCAGTTGCCACCAGCAACAAAAACAAACAAGCAAACAACCCTACAAGCCAAAACTGTTATCCAATTCCTTCTATTCTAACTACAGAAGTTTCAACAGACTTCTTGTTTGTTCAAATTACCATCAAAAGAATATTCTTGTATAGCACTAGAAGACAAAAATAAAATCAGTGCAGTTCATACAAATTCATGTTTCTTACATTACATCAAGTTGAAGAACTGTCTGCTTTTGATTGCTGTGTTTTGCTATCAGTTACATATTTGCTTTGGAACATAAGCTCTACAATGCCTTTGATGCCAAATGTCTGGCAGGTGTATCCATGTGTTCTGCACAAACAGCGAGCAAGCTAGGAACCTTGTGTGACAAAATAAGCAGAGAAGTATTTGGGTAGTGATGAGACAGTATTTGAATTCCCACAGCGCCTTTGAAGAGGCCGGTGCACATTGCCTCACAAGATTTAGTCTGAAATGCGGGATAGCTCTTCCATGGGATCTAGGAAGACTGGTGACACTATTTTCTACCTCCTTGTTCTCTATGCATTCAAGAACCCGGACTGTGTTTGCTCCTTTCTAGGACAGATAAGGAAAGAAATCAGATATTACACTAATGGGTATAGAGATAACCTATTCCTGCCCCTGTTTGTAAACGTGATATTCTCTCATGCTCTTATGATGTATCTGATTGCCAAGCACAGAGGTACAGGCCATGCCTCCCATAGCTGGATCAGTATTCACTCTCCTTTTGTGCTTTTCCTGCCCTGAAAACTCCAAGTTTACTTGACATTAAGCCTAACTTTAGCTCTGTCTTCACGCAAACCCCTGCTTTTAACTCGTGCTAGCTTAGCCATAAAAAAGAACAAAAGCTAAAATTCAGACAAGCAGACACTCATGATTCTCTAAGAGGGCAAATTTTTGATGCTGAGAGAGAGAAGCTCATCTCAGAACAGCTTTTGGAGTCACCTATGTGCTCAGAGAAAAATGTTGAATCACGGAGGAAGAACTGGTGAGGTGATTTGGCTCACTGCTGTGTTGAGAATCGCCCGGCACATCATCTAATTATGTTATCAGCTTTGCTCCAAAGTGACAGGCACATAAGCACAGTGCCCAGGTGGACTTAGGATCAAGAGTGCTACTCCACAGGGGGATTTTCACACTCAAAGTTGCTTAACAGAAATGGTGTCAGTGTAACGAAGAGCTTCCACCTCCTTGCTGGCGCAAAGAGAATAAAGCCATCAGGATAAAAAACATCTTTTCACCATGTAACTTAATGAGGGCTTCCCTTCCCACATATTTCAGCTACACAAAAACCAAACCCAAACTTCAGGCAAATAATATACAGGTATTTTGATACTTTAGAAAATCTAATTGCAAATCTTCCATTGACTTTTGAAGTGTAGATGAAATAAGCCTTTGCATATTCTCTTCCAGCTCATAGAAGCAACAGTAAATGACTGGTTATTTGGGGGTGTAGAAGCCTGCGGAGTCAAAAAGAATCCATGGACCATGCCTGGCATTCAGAAGTACTGAGTTGATCAACCCTTCAGGAAACTTCCAAAGTTAGAAATAACTCCTTAAGATGTACTAAAAAAGAGATCTCCATGACCTTTGAGTCACGACACAAATGTCCTTTATGCCTTGATATTTCATTTTACAGTGTTTTTTATTATGGAACAATGGAACAAGTCATGACCAAAACTTTAGTCATTAACTCTTTTCTGATCGACTATCAATTTGGAAAGTGGTGACCACATGATTCATATGTATAATGCCAAAACAAGAGCAGCATGAATGTTAAATTATTTGCCATGTTCACAGGCTGTCAGATGGGGCAGATAGCCAGCTTTTCAAAATAATCACAAAGCTATCAGCACAGCTGTATTATATTTTCAGCTTGTACTCCTTTACTACTGCAACCAGCATCCAGTGTTCTCAACCCAATGCTCTCTTTGATGAACATGGGTTTCAATTCGTATTTCTTCTTGCTATAAATAAAAGGAAAGAAAAAAAGTGTGACTGTCTAGTCTGATCTGTAATTTCCTCTGAAGCAATATAGCAAAAATTTCCCATTTGCAAAGCAGGAATAAAAGAAGAAGGTGATAAACAACAAGCGTAGAAGTGTTGCATGGATGACATGAATAGATGAAGGGCCTAAACGAATTGTGAGAAGTGAGAAGAATAGAGTGACAACACATAATCAAATTCTCTTTTCATTGTTTCCTATCGCACTTCTCCAAAGTGTGTTGAACTCATGATTGTCTATCATTAAAGGACAGAACATCTGCCTTTATTGTACCACACTGCTTCAGTTGCTATTTATCAATCTGTTTAATTAATAAATAAATTGCTGCTCCTAATTGTTTTGGAGATGCTACACAGTACTCCAAGATTATAAGGTAAGAAAATGCATTGACAAAAATATTACAACTTAATATAATGCAATTACGTTACTAATAATCTGGAAAACAAATCTATCACAGTAACAGTTCCACCACCCACGCACCTCAATCAGAAATAAGCACCTTGAAAAGCTCTGTGAGATACCCTGCCTCAGAGAGCTGACAGTCTGAGAGTATGGCAGGAAGCAAGTGGATATGGGCAAACAGATGGGCAAAGTGAAAGCTAACAGTGAAATGGTTATGATTAGTGTAATAGCTTCCGAATATTTGATCATGAGCCTGCTGTGGGGGCAAAGAAAAAAGCCTTTATTTTATTCTTCCATAAAGGGATGGTTGTTAATAAGATAATTAAGGTAATGATGTAATTAAAAGCGAAGCTGGAGTCCCAAAAGATATAGTTTATTATATGAGTGAGGAATATTACCCCATATGATGTTTTTAATATTCAGTACAGTCTGGCTTTGAGAAATATCACTAATGCTTTAAGGCAAATTTAAAAATCCCATCTTCTAGAGGCAGAATCGGGCTGTTCCTTATTCCTTAAATAAATATCATAGGAAAGTGCAGTGAGTAGAGAGAACAGGTTATCCAGTTTGCAAGGACAAGCACAACAACCACCTAACTGTTCCTAAAAGGGCACTTGGCAAACTCTAGAGGTCAGGGAGAGGCAGAAACAGATTCAGGCTGGAGAATTCTCCCTTCTGGAGCATTTTGGCTGCATTGATGGAAGCACACTGCAATTGATATGATGGGATAGCAGTACTCATGCTTTCCGCTCAGCAGCCCAGCACAGCATTAGCAGGCTTTTCTGGAGGAAAAATACACCTCAGTTCTCCCAGCTCCAGCAGAAGGGAGAGCTGTGTTAAAATAAATCAGTCAAGCACTTAATAAGAATGACCTGTGAACTCCCTTCCCATCAGAAATGGCCTTATTGTCAGAAAACTGTTGTAAGTGAGAATATTTGCTCCTTGAGATTTATTTTTTCATGATTGCCTAAACTAACTACCCTTTCTATTCCTCAGGGCAATGTGAAGTCTGTGCCGATGCATTATAAAATGGCTTTGTTTGCCAGAGCTCTTTGACCGCTGAGGGTTTCTGAGCATTCACAT
Organism: Falcunculus frontatus; assembly: GCA_013398115.1. Lineage (NCBI taxonomy): Eukaryota > Metazoa > Chordata > Aves > Passeriformes > Falcunculus > Falcunculus frontatus. The sequence continues at coordinate 1,560,927 of VZRV01003328.1, forward strand.
TGATTGGAATTCATTGGCCTCTACAGTGTCCTCACCATCAATATGTTATACCCATAATATAGCAGGGAAAAAGCCAGTCAAACAACACACACAATAAATAAAAATATCCTTACTTCAAAAGCATAATTAATCAAATTTCTGCAATACTAAGATAACTTTGAGGTAATCTTTCCTGTAAGCCTCTGTCTTAATAAACTAGATTACACAGGCACAGATTCTCAGTCCATAGGTTTTAACTCAGATAGCATCACCTCTATAGACAGCTTAAGTCAACAGAAAGACTGTCACCTACTCAGAGGGCTTTGGATCAGCTTTGGGAGCTCAAAGTTTTCCTGAAACCTGACAATTTCAGCACAACTACACCTATTCAGAGATAAGATTAAAACTACTTGAAAAATGGTACTTTTTCCTGTCATACTTCACAGGGGAAAAAACCCCAATTTTTTGGCTATAATCAAAAAAAATTGACTCACAGCTCTTCCTTCAAATAAATGGACCTGAGAAAAAAAAAATTAAAGCACTTAGGAAAAGCATGGAGATGTTCTTGCTCTATTTCTTTAGTTGATTAGGTATTTATTTTCTTAAAATAAAAACAAATAAAAAGTGTTGTTTAGGTTACTCTAAGACTTTTTGCCTAAACTGAACTGAACAAAAATTTTATGCCAAATTTCAACATGCCCCAAACAAAAAAACCCACATCCCCAACCTTGCCATTATGATTTTCTAAATGGTATTTTTTTCTGCAAGTGGAATCAGGAAAGCTAGAGAGGTAGCATGAGATCTTTGCAGTGCACATTTTTGTTTAAATTTCTATTTTTTATCCAGTTTCCAAAAATAAGCAAAGTCTCACATGAGGAGGGATAGATTCAAACCTCTTTTTTCCTGGTTCAAGGCAAGGGTTAAAGGCAGGAGTCCCCCATTCCCCAAGGCTGCTGCAATCACCACAATCTACAGTAGTCTTTGAATGCATTTTTTTTCCGTTGCTCATACAGACTGTCTTTCGTTTTGCATAAAATACTTCAATATTTATTGAGCCAGCAAGAGAGCATGAAAATGACTGTATAAGACAGTGGTTAGACCCATCCCAGGGGATGTGAGACACTTGGGTTCCCTTCCCAGCCCAATGAATTTTTAATTGCATTCTAAAAAGTGGAACAGCCTTAAGAGGAGAGACAAAGCCTGACCCAACTTCCCGGAAACCAGATGACCTTTGTTCAAAGCCCTGATGTTAATCAAGCATAAGGAGTATGTGAGCCCCTTTTCCTGGGTTTGTTTGACCGCCCTAATACCTGGGCCATAGGACTGAGTGAGGTATGATTATAATATACGTCTCTGTGGTTTACAAAGAAAGGTAATTTGGGCATTTGACTGCTTTCATTGGTTGTTTTCAATGCAGGTAAACACAAAACAAATAACTTTTCAAATGTCCAAATTTCAAAAAGTTAAGATTTTGATTCTTAACAAATTAAGGCCAAGATGAAGAGTGAGCCCTTTTCACAGCTCATGGAGAAACATTTTATTTTACCACTTCCCAAAACAGCTACTGATTTTTCTTTTTGTACTTTTTTTTTTTCCTTCAAAGAAAACATTCTTCATAGAAAGCAAATACAGAATTTTGTTCAAAACAAACACACAGCTTTTGCCTCATGTACCCATTCATCCTGGAAAATCTTTGTCTATGAATAAACATCTACATTAGAAAGGGTTTTGATCCTACTTTCCTAATTCCTACAGTTACGCACATTTGTACCATGATGGGATATGAAATTAATTAAATTCAGCACGTGTAACACTAGTGAAAGGCAATGAACTTTACATCAGGAAGGAACTGGAATCATGCTACATATAAGAGGAATCAAAAAGCCTTCGAGTCTGAGTTTCATGAGACACAAGAGGTATGCACCTTTTTCATTATAATTGAATATAAGTGCTTGTATGGTTTTTAACAACCAGTGATTGCTCTTGTGGTTTTATGGCCTGGTCATATGCCCACTGAAATCAACAGAATGAACTGTGAAAGGCTTCTGAGCTTGCTTAAAAGTGCAGCTCAGTGACACAGAACAACCCAGCTGCCTTATCAACAGAAAGGATTTGAACAAAATGACAAAAAATAAATTTAAGAAAAAATTACTAAAGCAAAGGTGATTTCTGACAGAGTTTAAAATTTTTAGATCTACATGGTTTATACTTTCCCATGCTCCTTTTCCCATCAATAATCCAACCATTCATCTTCTGTGAAATCTAAACCTTCTGTGCTTCATGTTTTATTCATCCTAAGGTGCTTAATTTATACCAAAGGACAGCAGAGGGTCTAAGAGTAGCCTGTGTAAGGGGAGATGCCTTTAAGGCTATTATTCATGCCCTTTGATCTCAAGTTTTCACTCAGGAAACTTTGGTTCTGGGGGTAATTAGAGGCTGCCACTAAATTTTACTCTATAAATTACAATGAATCTGAAGAGAGCCAAGGATGCTGGAGACTGTAGGCATGTTTTGAAACCTACAATACTCAGAGCAATTATAAATATGTTTGAAAATCCCAAAGTTAATTCCGAATCAAGGCTAGTTATTTTCTTTTAAATCTATTTTTCGTAATGTAATTTATAAGTATTACCAACTCCAAAAGTATTTAGGACTGTTTATTTTATACACTACTTAGGTTGACACCTAACAAACTTCAGTATGATGGATGAAGACTCTCGCAAAACTTAAACTTTCCCATGGAGATATATGTTGTGAACTGTACACAATCAATTATTTCAGGCAAAGCCCATGCTGTTTCCTCTTCTTCTAAGACACTGCTACATATTTAGGTTTTCAGCTTGAAAGCCCATTTTGGCACCACTAATGAAATAAATTATGTTTCTTGTCAGATCTCCCACTGGGTGGCGTGTGGTACCTCATGTATGTTCATTTGTCACCCTCAAATAGAATAATACTTCCTGCAGGTTCCCAGAGCAGATAACTACCCAAGTGGAAGTTAATTAAGTCATTGGTTCACTTTGCTCCAAAGGATGTTAAACCACTGATGCTAAATGAGAGACTTATAGTATCACACTGGAGACACATCCAATTAAAACACCAGAAGAATTCACACGTATATAGAGCTGTTCTCACAGATTATGGAGAAGAGAGGACTAATAGATAATAAGTCATTAAAAGGCAAAACAGAACAAGAAATTCATCTTAAAGTCAGCAGAAACCATCTTCCCTGAAAAACTTAGATGGAAAAAATCTGCTGAAAAAATCGTACTTTCTCCTATTTCAACTTTGAAACTTGACGTGACATTTCATTGTGTCATGTTTCCACTAGTGATTTTTCACTTATCTTCAGTAGATAACAACAGAATCCCTTTTTCTAACCGCAAATTCATCCAAGCCCAAGGAGTTGGTTTATTTCCTTAAATATAACTTAAGGGAAATACTTACAATTTATTAAATACTTAAGATTTGCTGTCAATAAAGTGAAAGAATCTTTTTTTTTTTTTTTTTTTTTTTTTTATTTCTCATTGAAGAGGAGAATACTTCTGTTGCTTCAACGGTTAAGGAAAAAAAGTTTTATTTCTATAGAGGATCATGAAACAGTAGCCACATAGTATTGCAGTTTCTAAACCACAGCATGTGTATGTATACCTTCTAGAATGTTCTTTGTACCTTAAAGCCCCATTAGTCCCTGGTTCTCCTGTCCCTCCCCTCTCCTTCCCCACTGGTTGTTGTGGCCCCACTCAGTGCCCTCTCCGCCCCCTGGCCCTCACCCCATTGGTTTATGTTGCCCTATCTGCCCATTTTACCACCCCCTGTATAACCCTGGAACCCTCCATTGTCTGCGTTTTCTACCCCTGGACTCTTTGGGGGAATAAATTGCTTGGAACCCCACGCGGCAGGCCCCTCTCCCTCCTTTATCTCCGGTTGACGCCTCCAAAGGCTGTGTGAACGTGAGCGAGTGCTTCCACCTCACAGGTGGTTCTGGGTGGCTGCAGGGTGACTCACGAGCCCCCCTGAGAATCCTCTACAGAGTGCTGGCGACTCCGGGAGTGCCAGGTCCTGTGTGGACGCTCAGGGACGACGCTGCGCACGGTCCGTTCCACCCTCACCGCGTGGCTGTGTCAATGTAGACCAGAGTGATTTTTTAGGCAGAGCACAAAGTTCACCAGTACTTTTGTCTGTCTGGTAACTGTGAGCCCAAGGCTTCTACCCATTACCAATTTGATCAGCTCCCATTGCAATAACAAAACCTGTCAGGCAATAAAATTTGACGTTTTGCTTTATACTTTACTATAATATTTTTTTCCTCTTGACAGTAAAACTTATTGACAATCAATGAAAGGCTAAGGACAATAGAAATTAAAATCCTTCTGCTTCTGGGTTCCCAGTTCAAAATCATATTCCATTTTCAAATGGAAACTCTGCTTTGGGCTAGAGATGGCCTTCAGTGTCCCATGTACTGATTGGAATAAGTTTGGTGCTGTTGATCAAGACCTCAGGGGAATATTGAAAAATATTACTAGTAGAAATAGAGTACTTAGTTACCTCTACACATGACGAAGGTTCTGTGAGGAACTACCAGTGCTACAGGGTAAGGAGACTTTGTGCTGAAGATCACCAGACTGACAAAACTTACATTAAAAAAAGTGAAGAAAAACATAATATCTCTCTGTGTAATTTAGCATATGGGCATAATGGAAAAATTTTGCTGTCTTTGGAGAGGCTTCCTGCCTCATTCATGAGGAGTGAGCAAGCCTGGATATAGGATTTTCCATTTTCCATTTCTAAGAGAGGACCATATTTACCCAAAATGATTAATTTTGTTCTACACCAACTTAATGAGAAGTTGTCCTGCAACATAAGCATAAAGAGAACCTGATCTGCGTTTTATTAGAGTAAAGGATCTGCTACATAGTCATACATAACATGAAAGAGCTCTTTTTTGGGCTACTGCACGTGAGAGCTTGTCCTGTCAAAGGATGGGGCACGGGGCTTTTCCATGCAAGATTCTGCCCTCAGAGACAAAACTACTCACCTTAGTAGAGAATGCTTGTTCTCTGTGTACAGCCCTTCAGGAACAAACCTCTTCTAGGCCCAGAAGGGTCTGAAGATCATAAAGATGAGCATGGTTTTAGGACCTGTTAGGCAGTAATGCAGAGGTTATTGACTTCTGGCAATGCTTCCTGCAGATGTGAGAAAGTAAAATAACTTAAAATTGTCACCTGGAACTATGAAGTGCCCTTCCCTCTGCACTAAGAGTCTATATCTATTAAAGGCAACTCAGTTTAGAGACAAAGCTGGTGCATGCTGGAGGCACTGATCAACTTACTTATTCTGTCTCCATTGAACAAATGAAGGTATTATTAGAAGTCCAGATTTTAATTTCTTTGGCTTTCTCTAAAGAGAATGGCAAATATGTAGCATGCAAATTGCAAATTATTTGCAACAGCTGCTATTCGCTAAATTCTCCTCCACTCAGTGGGTTTGGTTCTCATCATCCACCTGGAAAACACAAGTGTTGGTGGCTGGTACAAATGGAGGCTTTGCCCCAGAATGGATGAAGGAGGGGTGTGCAGATAGCCCTATTACCAGAACTTTAGATTCTAGATTCAGCCCTGATGTCTCTACAGTCATTCAGTAGAATGTACACAGGATTTCCTGCTTGTCTTGTAGGCTGGAAACTTTTCCAGGTATTGTACAGTGCCTAACTCAATAGAACTGGTCAAAGCTGGATCCTTCCTACAAGAAAAATGACCACAATGCAACGTAACTTCTCAAAATTACTATAGTAAACACATTACTACATCCCTAAAAATCAAATACACATTTATGGTGAATGCCTCCAGATAGTTTCAAAACTTTTCCAAGAAGAATTGCATAGAGATTGTTATTACTTAATGGAAGGGCGTTTATAGACGTGAGGTTATAATGAAACTAAATTAATTCCAAACAAATAAGGAGGGGATATATGTCCAAGGCCACCACATCCTTAACAAAGACCTCTGCTTTTATCCTCAGCACATATCCTCTTTTTTATCCTCAGGAGTTGAGGGCTGCACATGAGCTTTGATCGACCTTAATTAACTCTGGATTGGATCTGTGTCTGTGAATTGTTTATAGTATCTTGGCTGAAAGCAAGATGCTAACCAATACACTTACAGAAAAAAACCCAACTAAAATGGAGTTTGACTTGCTGGATTAATATTATGCCAGCTAGCTTGAAAAAAAAAAAGGAAAATTTAGCCTTAAATATGTTGCTGTTTTTCTTAATAAAAAAAAGGGAAATCCTTACAAATTAGGATTTGTATCAGTGTTTCCCATGTGCAGTATTTCTGTTGGAAAACTTGATGAGAAGCCCTTGGTACTGCGCTGTGGCTGGGCTATGCCCTGCAGCTGTGCCTGAAGCAGAGTGTCCAACATTGAGGTTCCAGTTGTTTTGAGAAGCCAGCTGGGTGTCGGTGGGTGGTTTCCCAGCTGGCATCTTCTCAGGACTTTTGCCCAAGAGTCCCTCTGGCTGGTCGGGCAGCTTAAGAGTTGAACGTGTGGCTGGGATAACATCATCTCACTGCTGTGCTCAGCTGACCTTCACAGTGTTTTTGTTTTGACTCATAGTTGCTTGTGAGGAATTTGCTTTTTCTGTGATTATATAAATACACAGACAGAGGCAGGCCAAATCCTGAATCCTTAGCTTTGCAGGCTCCAAGCCCAGCCACAAATCCAAGCCCTGGCTTGGATCTGCACTGAACAGCATTAGGCAAACACCGTGGCTGTGTGGCTTTATATGCACCCAGCCCTGACACCTCTGCAAGGAAACCCACAGGAGAGCAGGTACCTGCACTGATCCCGCTGGAGAAACGTCCATGAGGCTCCCTGACACGTGGCAAGGAAGAATTAGGCCAGCCATATGCCCTTGTCTCAACACCCAGCATGAGCAACCACTCTCGGAGAGCTGTGAGAAATCGCCTCTACCACAGTAACTCCCACAGTTTTGTGTTTATACAAAGCCAGCAATATCCACTCAGCTGGGAGGAATTGGTCCCTTTTTGTGGGGAATTCACAGCTCCGTTCATTAACAGACAAGGCACAGCAGAGGCTTGTAGAGAAGAGACATCTTCAGAGAAACTGAGAGCAGGTGCTGAACAAGAAGCATTGATGCCAAAAACAAGATCTGTAGTAATCATGGCTGGTTTTGTTCCCTCATTCCCATACATCACTGCAGGCACCAATGAAGTCATAACAGTGTTACAGAAGTAAATCCAGAAAATACTGCTTTAGTCAAGGCTTTTTGCACCTCTTAGACAGGAGCAATTCCAGTGACCGATCTTACCTGCCAGAATCAAGTCCTGGGATTAACTGTGCTCAATGATATTCAAACTGTGGTTCTCCAAAGTGCTGATAAATCATCCGTATGTGGTCTCTGGTCTATTAAACAGCATGATCTCATCAGCCCTAAATAGCTGAGCTAAACTCTGTGAGAAACTTTGAGAGCTGACAACAGACTTAGTACCAAACTGTGGGCGTCACTGTCCTCCACAGTACTGTCATTAAAGCAGGCTGTGGGTGGAAGCTTGGAATCACCACTACTGAAGGGAGAAAAGACTTTCTATGGCAATATCTACATTAATCTTTCCCTGGATTGAAGCTCTGGGCTCCAGAGTGTTGAGCCCATTGACTTGGATGTGCTAAGGCAGACAGACATCCCCGATGAGCTGAAGGAGATGGTGGTCCCAGCTCCTGGCACTCTGGCTTATCTTTGACAATGCTTCTGCTCGGCTCCAAAGAGTTGTTTGATTTCAGACAGATCTTAGGATGTGGCAGGTTTGACTTTAAGCACTAATGGGCATCACTTTTCGCTCTGTAAGGGCCCTCAGCAGCTCTGCCCCCAGCTGATGGTATGTGGGTGGTCTGGGTATGGGATGCTCTCACCTGAGGAGATCCTCCACTGCTGCTTACACTTCTCCTTCTTAAAAGCTTTGTCTGGCCCTAGGAGCCCTGGAAGGTTCTAAGTTGTGAGCTATGGAGTTCTGACTTGTGCTTTGTGGTTTACCAATTAAGTCTGCTATGTGAAAAAGACATACCAAGAAGCACTGAATGCAGAATTAATGTAAATATTTTTTTTCAATAGAAAAAGTTTAATTCTTTGTTTGCTGCTCATGTCTCCAAGATGCAGCAATAATTTGAAGTTTAATTTTACCCCCTGCCCCCAGCGTAGTCTCTGGTCTAGAGTACGATATTTCCTCTTTTTTCTTTTTTTATGTAACAGTTGCATGAATACACTTATTAAAAGAAATCAGATGTCTGAGAAAACAAACAAACCAATACAAATAATTCAAAATATGCAAAGACAGAAGAAAATAACCCACAAGAGATTGAAAAATGATCATTTCAATGTTTTCAATTGAAAAATAATTTTGGAAGAGGGTTGCCTTTGCATGTAGTCGGAACACTTTCACCCAAAGAGAATTTAGTCAATATGTGCTAGCCTATTTAAACTGAAATGTTTCACAGAATCATTTCTATTTTGATGATTTTTTTAAAATTACAAGGTTTCTGTGGTCATTTTCCGATGAGAGAAGTAAAAGAAGAAGTAGAAGAAGAAGAAGAAAGTATTGAAAAGCAGACCCTTATGATAGGAAAATATGTTTTACAGCATTTGCAACTCTGGAGATATGGGGGAGACTTCTAAAAGGCTTTTGCTTTTATGCTTATTTTTTCTTTTTCTAATGCATGTCAGAAACACATTCAAGCTGTTTTTGGGAATTGAAGTTGTCCAGTGCATCTCTCTGATCATCTCCAGCTCATTATAATGTGACCTGTGGGCCTGTATGGTGCTGTGCCCTGGAGTCCTACTGCTCCAAACACCCTAACTAGGGACTTGTTGGGACATGCAGACTGGATGGGACCTGCAGCAATTTTCTTTTGTGGGAAACCCAGAGCACAGACAGGGGGACCGGAGGCGCCTACTGCACCACGTCGTCTCCCTCGCCAGGGAGTTGGGCTGCTCCCAAGTCTCTCCATCTAAAATGCAAGCTCCATTTGCTGTTTCCACCCCAGCTTTATTTCAATTTGCATACACCTATGCTGGAAGAATAGATGTACTGTGCATAAATGTGCTAACTGGCACACAAACAAAGATGTTTATACATAAGCAAATTCATCCTTTGTTGGCTATTAGAGTCATTAGTCTCTTTCAAACACTTGAGTCATGCCTTTCATGGAGCAGAAAAAGTACCACTGACCTCAGTGACCCACCACAGACAAACCAGTGAGCAGCCAGTGATGGAGAAAGAAAGCAAATTCTCACTTAAAAAAAAAAAAATTCCATGAGCTTAAATTTGTTTTCGTAAACTGTTTAAAGAATCACAACTCCCATCTTTGTGAGGAAACGAATTTATTAAAGAAATTAACGACAAAGAATGAAGATCAAGGTCTTGGTCTGAAGCTCGTTGTAGTCAATGGAAAGAATCACTGTTTAGTGGGTTTGGTGAATGCTTCTTCCTACCTTCAAGACTGTTTGAAAAACCACAATTTCCAACCCTTTCAACTATGCAAGGAGATGGATCATCTTTCCAAAACAGAGATATCCAATATCTGCAGACAAGGAAAATCAGTTTGAAGAGATATGTTGGCACATAAGGGAAAAGCGGGTGCGTGGGGAAATGAAGGAAAAATAAGACAATATTTTCTTCATGTCCCTGCAGAGTGGGATGCAGGACAGAGAACATAAATTTAGGCCTGTGCTGCTGGGAACAGGAGAGGTGTCAGAAATCACACATTTTGCAGTGTGTTCCTCTACAAGAAAGTCCTTTGGGAGAAAAGCCTCTAAGTGTGTGAGCAGAACCCATAAAATTTTACACCCACCCCCCCAAAAAAGGAAGAATCAAGAGTCCAAACCTGCCACAGAAACCTCGACCCTTCGTTTAAATTTGTCTGCAATGCTTTTACAAGACATAGATTTTAAAAGGCTGCATGCTTGCAGTAAAAAAGTTACATCTATAACTTTTTCATTGTAGCAAGCTGTTCTTGCCAGTGCCAAGATATTATTTTTTATACAAAACAGTGTGCATATATGGTTTTAAAATTCTGTACAGTAGTTTCATACCAAACTCTTCATTGTTTACATAACTTTTAATGTCAAAATGCATTCTGTGTTCCAGAAAAAAATGGAATATATCACATTTTAATCATTTTGCAAAAATTGTGTTTACTGTGAGTTTAAAAAAAGCCTTTTCCTTCCAACTACCAATCTGATTGAAAACAATTATGCTTCTGGCACAAGACTCTGAGCAATATTCAGCACAAATTACATTTCATTCTATTATTAATAGATGTGATATGTGAAAAATGAAGATGTATGGCTACTTGTTTCTGTTTATAATTATAGCAATGCCATTCCCATTTTCCCTCTTTTATATATGCTTTTTAGAATCTTTGAGTTGGATATCTATGTGTTTGTGATCTCTTATCCAAAGGGCAAAATGACAATGAAAATAAAAGCAGCTATCCTGTTACAAGATTAATTTGGGTATGATAAATGAGTGTTTTTAGAATGAATTGCATAGGTTACCACTTAAACAGGTCTTGGCAGCAAACCAGCCCTTTTCTTCAACAAAAAGGGGGGGGAAAAATGTAGAGAATGTATAAATGAGTTGATTGCCCCAGGATGTCTCTCTCAAGAAGGATTAGAGAAACCTACTGGGGCATTTTCTATCCCCACAAAAGCACTATTTGTGCTACAAAAGTTCACCCCGATAATCATGTTACTACAGAAAAAAAGAAAAAAAAAAAGAAGGTTTTCTGCTCCTGTATAACCGCTTGTAAGACATTTGAAGTCACAGGTGCCACTAAGTCAGCTCTGTACTGCAGGCTCAGCCTATCCAAAAAGTGGGAGTGAGAGCAAGTTCTCTCAAATATTCTTCAGCAGAGACAGGGAAAGCCAAACAGGATATTTTCCTGCTATCATTGAAAAAAGTACTGTGAAATCAAAGTCCACAGTCCAGCCACAGCTTTGTCAGGGCTGCGCAGGTTTTAACTTCCAGGTTTTACCTGCACTCTGACTTTAGGTTCAGGCTATGGTTGGCCTCAGATGTACACTAAGAAAAAAAACAGCAGTAGTATTTGAAGGGCAGCTCCCGGTCACGCACATTCTTATTCCTAAAGCTGTTTGTTCCAATTGAGACACAGGGATTTCTGAAATGCCCAATCAGTTATGAGTAAGACTCCAGTATGGCTTAAGGCCAGTCATGATATACATTTGATGAGATGGGACATCTGTGTTTCAGTTTGGTCTCTTTATAAGAAATTTATTGGCAGGAATAAGTTTAAACCATTGTCCGGGTATGTGACAAGACAACTGGAATATTTTCTGGCGGAGCCTTGTAATTTTTCTTCCCTTTGCTTTGTTTTTCTTGCAAGATTTCTTCCTATAGCTATTTAATGAAGATAGAATGTCTTCCTCAGCTTGATCATTACATTTTTTCCTCTAATCTTTCAGTACTTAAAACTTTTGAGCTGCCATACCTGTTCAGATCAAGAGGCCAGTTCCTTTCTGTGGAAGACATCAATGGACATTTATGGAAATAATATAAGAAAAAAGGAAAGAAAAAGGGAACCATCCTCCCAGCAGAGTGTAATCAGATTTTCTGAAGGAGCAGCTGATAGGGCTCTTCTCCATAGATTTTTGGTTTATCCCACTTTTGCTTCACTTCTTTGGCTCAAAATCCAGTAACATTGGGCTTCAAATTATGCTTTTTTTGGCTGTGCAAAAAGATATCCCATTAAAAAGAGGTATATTAGCTGGTAATTTTGTTGTGGTCTCCTAAACCCTATGTTATGGAAAATTTGACCTTTTCTATACCTTTTTGGGTTAAAACACCTGAACTGGGCATGGCAAGAAAGGGTCGAACAGCAAAACAAGGTCTAGCAAAAAGTAGGGACAATGAGAATTGTTGGAAACATGATCAGCAAAGCCAGAGATGAGAGAAAGAGTGGTGATGGGCATATGCTTAGAACAGAATGAAGAGATTTTTCAAAGGTGAGGGGACTTGAAATGGGATCTAAACAACCCGAACATCAACACTATCTCTCAACCACTGCTCTGTGTTGTCTCCAGATATTTTGTTCATACCAGAGCTCTCTGTTCATTAAAATTCATACATCTATAAACAAGCAAAACAAAAAGCCCCAAACCAGAAAAACAAACCAATCAAATGTTGATGCATAACAGAGGAGAAAATAAAAGGAAAGATTTCCTCCCTGACCCCAGCTGTTCATATTTATATTCACTTGGCAAACACTTGAAAGAGTTTCTAACTGATGCATTCGTGAATGTCTGGGGGGGGGAAAAAATGGATCCTGGATAGATTCATACCGAGATATTGCTGTATTTCATGGTGATCACAACCATCTTGATTATATATTATATTTCTCTTGTTCTGTGTTTGAGCTACACTATGAGTTTGTGGGATGGAAAGGGCAAGAATGTGGCTTTCAGAAGCTGTTTATTTCAGGATGACCTGTGTAAAGGATTGCCATCAGTCCATGGCATGTAGTTCATATCAGAATGTAGGGAAGGATACATGTATTTTTTAAGTGGGAGAACGGCATGCTCACTGCTGAAACAAGTGCTACGGGAACACTTTTGTTAAGTAGGAATGGAAACATGGCCTCACAGACCAGTCTTGGGGTAGCAAAACATGAGGTCAGCTACTTTGTTCCACTTGCTCCTGGCACAGTATTTGCATATGAATGAAATGTCTTGAATTTAAATATAAGCCATCCAAAAGAGCTGGTGCTCAGTCCAAACAAAATAAATAATTTCCCTGAGATCTGAAGAGAAGGTAAATTTATTCATAAAATTATGACTGTGAATTGTGATTCTGCCACTTATATTTGAGTGTTGAAGACAGCAGTCAAATTTCCCACTGTGACACAAACCACTATTGACAACAGAGAAACATGTCTATGTGCAGATCTCTCTGGCATGAATGCTGTCGTAAAATTTATGGCTGACTTTAAGACAAAGAACATTCTGATTATAGGCACTTCTTGGAAAGGGTGAGTGTAAAAAATTATTAATTCTATTTGTATTTTACATTTTAGGAGCAAGACAGCCTCATCCAAAACCCAGTTAAGCAAAATATTATATTCCAATTGTTTTCACTGAACACTTGGACCTAGGGTCCTCAGAGACTCAGATGTTACACACACCAAGGAAGATACAATTCCTGCCCCAAATAATTTGCAATATAAACCTCTGAATCATTAGTGCATAACTGAGACTTTTTTTAGATCTACAGATATCAAAGCAAATAATTGCTTGTGCCTGAAAGCTGAAGATAGTAGCAGCATTTGGAATCAGAAAAGACAAACAAAAGAATATCCACCGTTTACCATTGAGACTTTAAGGAAGTAAACAGAGTAATCATTAAATCTTGTTAAGCAAGATCCTTTTCCACATATAAATTTCAACCTTCTAGCCCAGATCAGATGCAGGTGCTGATGCTGTCACCCTAAAAATAAATTCCAAATTCTGCTTTGAATATTCTGAATTCCCTAATTTTGTTTGCTTAGAAACATAATATGATATGGGTTGGAATGGATCTTTAAAAATCATTTAGTCCAACCCCCAAAAGGGGTTAGGGGTTGTCTCCAGTCACCCTAACCAAGAGAGGGAGTTTTGTAGAAGACATATCCCCAGGAACACACTGGGCAATTATGCAGGGACATGAAGAGTAAGTCACATTGCTTAATGTGTTATAGCTCCAATACCACACAGTTTTGGAAGGAGATCAGAAGACAGATCAGGTACAAAGGGTATGTATGTCTGGAAACACAATGTATTTCCAGTGCCAGTATTTGATAGGGTTAGGTTGGTCTGGTTAGCACTGCTGGATACAAGTTGTTCTGTTCAAAAGATTAAGAGCTATGAAATAAAAAAACACTCAAGAAGTCCTGTTAAAAACACTGCAAATGCTTTCCGGATTTTGCTTTTGGTTTTTTACACCTCATGCTGCAGATGGTGGATAGATAGTAACCACTCGCAAAGACGTCCTTTTCTTTGTTTTTTCTCTCTTTTTTTTTAGAATTATTTTTCCTGTTTTAATGTTACTTCTGACAGCAGATACCAAGTCACCTCAGTCACTAGAAGGCAAGTGGTTCTGATTTTTTCTTTGTTGTTAGTTGGATGTTTGTGGTTTTCCAGTCCTGGTTGTTAAAGTTCATTCAAAAGCAGCCCAAGGCAAACATCCAAAGGCTCTTTTTACATTCACCCATTTTTAACGTTTTCTCCTCTCTCAGTAAAAATTTTTATTCCAGGCCTGCAGGGACTGAAAGACATTGTGGTCATCTCTGTGTGCTTCAAGAGACACAAGAGGGTTGTGCGAACTCTCAGTTAATGAGGAGGAAGGAATCCTGAGCTCTCCAAAGGGCTGTGAACTTGCCCACCGATCACAGCAAACCGTGCTGCTGTCTCCAAAGAGCAGTGGTTGCAGAGGGCACACACAGGTTGCAGAGGGCTCAGCACAGGCACAGAAAAAAACACCTGCTTGGGGACTCCAACTGTCCAACCATTACTCATGTCTTTATCACCTTAAAAATGAATTATTGCTCAGCTCTTCATCTTGGGCTATGCCTATAAAGCACTCTGAAACGGCTTCTAAGGCAGTGGTACAAGAAATATTTAATATGGGAACAACTTTGATACTCACTAAGTACGAATTGAAGCATTCCAGGCTAAATTTTTATATGATATTTTTGACCTTAGGTAATACCAGTTGTTGGAGAAGCCTGGTCATTTGTACAGTGCTCTCCTGCAAGAAGCAGAAGGAGGTACTGAGGTTCAAAAGAAATAAACATACTGTATTATGCGATAGTTCTGTTACTGAAGCTCAAAAAGCCATAATACACAAACACTTTCACTAACAGATTTCACAGATTTAAATAAAAACTACTGAAAATAGGGATTTTATAGAAATAAATAGAGCATCTATCATAATGTTCAGACATTTGAAAGCAGAGAGAATGTCTGTTGAACTATGGAAGAATGTGACTTGGAAATTATCACTTGAAGGAAGGATATTTACTTTCACTTGGACTGTCACTGGACTTGGGAAGCAAGAGCTTAATCCCATATCTATCCAATGTTTCCTCTCATCAAAATGTTCCCAGCACTTAAAGTGAGTCTGGTTTTTACCGCCCCTTTCACTAACCTTGGTCAAGGTACTAATTCGTGCAATGACCAAATGGAAGGAACTTGGAGAAAGTTAGACAGCAGGAAGTCCAAAAATCTCCATTTCAGCTGCATCCTGGTATACCTGTATCCAGTGCCGGAGCTGAACACACAAACTTCAAGTCTTTGGAAAAAAAAATTGCCACTGGCTCAGTAATGCTAAAAATGCCAGGGCAACCATTTTACCCAGCTTGTTGCCTCTACCTAGAAGTAAGCAAATTTTCTAACTCTGTTTTCAGCTTAGATAACTGGGTAAGTTCTAAGAGAGTTTGGGTGGATTGTGCAGCCACTCAAAGCCAGAGACTGGAATTCTTCACAGAGCAGCAAACCCCACAATATTTAATTAGCAGGAAACCCACACATTTTTCAACTCAATAAAAAGATGCAGATTTGCAGATAAGTGACTTGATTGTCTTTAATTTGCATTTATTAGACACGGATGGAAATCTATGGACCTGGTAAGGTGACTTTTGTGTTTGAAGGGATGGTGAGAATACAGCCCCTGTAGTTGCCCCCATTGGTTTTCTATAAACTGCTCTCATACCTGTTACACTTCCAGATTTGCTTCCCAGCCTACAGAACACACATGAGTTTTAGTGTCTGTATATTGGGAAAACATGTAGATACAGAAGGAGAAAAGCTATCAAAAAGGCTGTTAAGAATGAAGAAAAATTACCAGTAAGATCTTAGCAGAAGCAAATCTCTTTTGGACCACACTTCGTACAGTGAGTACTAAGAAACTTATAATTGGACCGACAGTTTGTTGGTTTCTTTTCCAGCATCTGGTTGTCACTTGAACTACAATGCAGCTCCAATTATATTTTATGGGGAGCAATTTCATTTTTATAGTTTAGGAATCCTTTGGAATTGGTTTGTGAAAGGAAATAAAAGATATAAAAAAAAAAGAAAAGGAAAAGAAAAGATGAAGAAGAAAAAGAAAAAGATCGGCTGGCCTCAGAACTTCTAAAGAGAAAGTGAGATCAGAAATCCTAACCCAGACTGGCTGTTTCTAATGGCTGCTACTGAAACTGTTAATTCAAAGGAGTGCCCTGAAAATATCTATCAGTCTTATCCTCCTTGCCCATTTAAGGGGAAAGAATGAAATCCCAAGAAATTATTGGGGAGCAGTCCAAAAGTCTCATCTCTCCTCTCTGCACAAGCTAGTATGCCTCAGGAATAAAGATCTCAAATGACAAAATGACTCCATCTTTTTCTATGCTAAATAAATCCATCCTGTTGGTGCCAGAACGAAGGACAAAAATACTCTCCCTCATCCTGAATGCAGCATAAAGCTCTGATCTTTTGCTTACAGAAGATGGATGTCCAGCTCGTACAGAGCAGCAAAATCAGTAACACTCAGTATTTGCTGAGAGTAACCTAGTTGTGCAGCATCAGACATCCAGCAGCCATCCTCAGTGAAAGTTTGGGAAATTTTGTCTTTGGGAGACTAGAATACAGTTCTCAGAGATGCTCTTTGCCTCAAGAATTGGTTCCTGACAGTAACTTCACCCTGTACAACAGCATTTTCTGGTGCATCCTATTCTGACCTAAGTTTATTTTATATAACAGTAATTTACAGTGGCCTTTTACCTAAGCAAGGCAGCAGCTGCGAGGTGGGTTGAGCAGGAGGAGGTGCAGCAGCTACAGGAACATGCAGGGCAATTCAGTAGCTTTTTTCTCTGCTGTCAACAGTGAGACAGTGACAATAAGTCACAGCCTGAACATCACTAAACACCACTGACCCCTGCCAGGCTGAATCACCTTCCAGGGTAGCCTTCAGCTCTGTTCTGGCTAATAAAATGTATATTTTAGGTCTGTACAAGGAAAAAGCATTGATAGAAATGTCATATGAAAATCCTGTGATTAAACAAGCTGCTGAATATGAGCTTGTGCACGTTTCCTGACTCAGGCACAGCTTCACAAATCTTTTGGATATCCTGCTTTGGAGGCAAAAAAGAATAAGACTCTCCCCTACACTACACTGACATGACACAAAACCAAGAATCTTGACATGGGGTTCATTGGACGATGGAAGCATTTCCTATTTGTGTTCTCATATCTAATTGTCTGCTTGCCTGTAAAACAGTGCCTGCACTATCACATTTATGTCCTTCTTACATCTAGGGAGCCAGCATTAGAGGATACATAAATCATGACACGGTCCAGTAGTCTATTAATTTGGGGGAAGGAAAGGAAATTTATTTAATTAAGCAAGTGGCATACTACAATGCTGTTACACAGTCAACTGGCATGTTTGTATTAACTATTCAGATTCAAATGCTTCTGAATTGTAATAGAAAGCACATTTCCACTAGGCCTTCATGCTGTCTTCTCTCAGACACATCAGAAAAAAATTAGACTCTTATTTTCTTTAATGTATAACCCAGGACAGGTGCCAATCTTTTCCTCCATCCACTCAGAACCTCAGTCAAATCAGTGCCCTTTTATATGACTTTACCTGTATTTTTATCTATAGCTTCAACATCTTCAAAGCGGATCATCACAAATGATAGCTGTGTTCTAATAGCACAATGCAACTTTAGAGTTTTAAACAAAGAATAGTCCCATTGAATCTGACTGCTTTCCATCGCTTTAAATCTGAAGCAAGACAGACCGAAATATGTTCCTTCATGTGCAGGCTGTGGTTAATTATCAGAGATGCACAGATATTTGTCTAAGAATATTATTTAGTCTTTACCATTTACAGTAATGTTTTGAGAAGTAAGAGCCTGATTCATCCCTGTGCAACCTGCTTCTATGACTGTGAATCTATTAAATCTTTTTTGTGCTTGAACATTTCGGCTCCATCGACAAGCTGATTTTATTTCTCTCTCTCTCTATAAAAAAAAAGGTTGTTCGGAGTTTTGTTTGTTTGGGTTTTTTTGTTGGGTTTGGGGTTTTTTTGTCTTTGGTTTGTTGGTTGTTGGTTTTTTGTCCAACAGAGGATATGCCATATAATTGCAAGCTCCTTTACAAATTCTAAATGCAGCACTTTCCTCCTATCCTATTCCCTGATGTTTTTTTCCTTAAGCCTTGCAACAAGCTCAAAAAAGATAAACACTTCACAGGATGCAGAGAACTCTTTGAAAGAGTCACCTCATGTTTGGAGGTATGACACAGGATCACAAATATTTCACCATTAACTTTGTAAAGATTCACATCAATAACGAAGCAATATCAGTAACACTCCTTCAGGGTACATTTTGCAAGTGTCTTACATAATGATAAAATTAGGCATGCAATTCTTCATTTGTGTTATCTGTAGAAGCCCTAGTCACGTTTCAGAAAGACAAGTTTCAATAAACACTGTGTCAATGCCTAGTTATGGAATTAAAACTTTTTTCCTAGACTTTCTTTAAATACGTCATATTTCTAGGACTCTTTGATGTGTTTTTCTCCTTACAGCAGTGGGGCTGCAGGGAGTAAAGACTTTATTAAAGACTCCGTTTAGCCCCATAATACAGCAGTGCTCATGTTGCAAGTGAAAGCTGTTTATGCTACTACCTTCCATATTTGAGGAACAGAAAAAAACAAAACTAGTGAGGGGCAGATCTCATCCCCTCATATGATGCAGGTCAGTGGAAGGCCAAGTTTGACAACTCAGCTGTGATATAACCTTGAATGGAGTAGAAGAGTCAATTCCCCTTCTTGCAGTTTAAAGTTTGGAATGGGCCAAATCTGCATTCCCCATCATACTGCTCCTCCACAGAGCTTTGTCTTTTCCTGCCAAGTCACTAAGTAGAAAAGCTAAGGCATAGCTTTTACAGGCACACGGCTAGTGCCGTGTAAGTCCTGCCCTGCACAGCGGCTTGGAAAGTGATGACAATGCTGCAAAGATCAGACACTGAACCGGGGCTGTGTGGGGAACTGTGAGGAAGCCGATAGTGTTTAAAGCAGTGACATTCCCCCAAAGATTTAGGTGAAGAAGCTTGGCCTGAACTTAAATAGACAGATGCTTTTAATGATTGTGAAAAGTCAGGAAACTTCTTTCTTATAGTACCCTTTTTGTCAGTGAGGGTTAAAGCAAACAGTCATCCACGATCCCACTGTGTAATTGCTTCCATTTTGTTTAGGCAGTTTAACCTCCCTTTAACCCCTCTGACTACTGTTCAAGACGAAACAAAATGACTTTGATGATCTTAGGCCAGCAGTAATAATAAACTCCTCTGGTGTTGTAAACCTCTTTGTGTGAAGGACAGAGAGACTGATTACTTCTCCAAACTGTTTGTGCTCTGTGATTGATAATGACCAGTTGAAATTCCCCTCGCTTCTCCATGTGTACCTCCATACAAGGGTTATTTAATCCACTGGCACTTGGGAGGAGTTTACCTCAAGGCATAGTGAGGGTTCAAAGGCACGATGAAGAATGGCTTTCTATAGATGAGTTTTCAGGGCAGAGCCTTCCAAAACCTGCAGTCTTCTCACTTGTACAACAAGCTGGGAGTTAGATCCTCGACTAGCATAAATAACTTTAGTTGAGATGTATTACTTTTATTGCCAAGGTGTATCAGTTTCATTAAAGCTTGTTCTGGAGTACTGTTAGCCAAAGACAAAGCTGTACCATTCAAATTATCTCATCACTTTTGGCTGCTGACAGATCCGAGGCATCTCCAGACCACTCACACTCCATCACCGCTCAAGCTATCCATACCTGCAATTCCGGCGTGACAGCGTGCTCTGCAATTACCACAAAGTGCAGGAGGCTACGAGAAAGACATGCTGTGGCAAGAAATGTCTTTTAAAAATATGCAGAGTAAACACAATGCTGAGTTAAATTGACCTGATTTGCATTCATAAATAAGGTAAGGTGAATGTAATTATGCTGTGGCCATGGACTAAAGGTCACATGTCATGATTTTTAATTATAAACACACTAACAGCAAAACAGCAATGATGCATGGATCTGGGAGGCCATCCATTTAGTAAAGTTTTAGAAATCCTCCAACTCCCACAGATGTGTGGGCATCCCTGGATACAGGGGAGAAAGCAGGAGTGTGAGAGTCCCCTCTCCTTAAAGTCTGTTTTTCGTCAAGTTTGCTGTCTTTGGAAATATATTATTAGCCATATTTTGTGGTGAAAATGAAGTTTCCAAAGTAAATTGCCATTAAGTTAATGTTTGTGCTGCAGATTGCCCAAATGCTTATTTCAAACACATTTCAAAACCAGAAACAGGTAAGTTTCTTTTCAAAGGCTTCCGCTATTCTGACTCTGTGGCCGTTGCTGCAGGGTTTAACCATTTCTTTCAAGTATGAATGATCAGAAGTTTTGAGATGAAAAGAACATGCAAGAACTTTTTAAACGTAAAAAACCCCGATGTTCAACCATGTAACTTGCCCCATAATTTAGTTATTAGGGTATCTAGTAGTCTGAGATATCAACAAATCAGTCAGAATTATGTGGAGAAATTCTTGTATTCCCGCTGCTGATGGATCCACATTGCCCCTACAATACTGCTGAGTGTGTGATTCTGGGATCAGTCTATACTGGGCTAAGTTATGTTAGCCTGTGGGGCTTTAACTCTGCTTCTGCTGAATCGTTTTAACCCTAGGTGGACTGCAGTGAACTCCTAAAAACTTTATCACAGAGAGAAGACTCATTAAACAAAGCAGAGTTTTGTTTTGTTTTGTTTTGTTTTATTTTTCTTTCAAGGAAACTAGAAAAGTCCATGCTTGGTTCTTGGCTTACATTTTCTTGCTTGTTTTGGGGTTACCAGATTTTAGAAAGGTAAAATGTCTGAGATTTGAATAGCGTATGTTCCTCAGCAACTGGGGCTTCACCAACCTGTATAAAGAACTAGAGCAAAAAATGTAAACTGCCAACATATATGACACAATAATGACCACATGTGAAGCATGAAATCCCAGAAAAAGAGGAATTCTAGACTGATCTTTTGAGTCCATCTGCCTGTGTACTGCTTTATGGGACAAACGGCTCCCTAAATTTTCACTTTCCATGTGGATTCAGCAAGATATGAACTTTAATGGGAAATTTGTGCCTGGGGAATATCCTGCCATTTATTGAGGACAGACTAAGGTCCCATACATATTTCACTGCAAAGTGAGATCAATTAATTATTTGAAATAGTGCTCCCACAGCTGTAACCTTCTTTACCTGAAGTTCAGACAGGTGCATAATTCTTCCCTGTCTTTGAAAACCATCAAAGGTTTTTCCTTTTGGCACTTGCTTTAAGACTGTAGTCCTCACTGATCACTACAAAAAGGGATAAAAGCAATAGCACACTAAAGAGGGAAAGATCAGAAGGGTATGGTGGTAATTCACAGCAGCAAGGACCACCTCAGGAAGAAGATTCCTCAGCAGACTCTGGATTTCAGTGTTGTTTTGCAATATGAGATACATTAAACAGGGTCCCTCCGTGGTCCAGATCTGACTCCTGTACTGAAGTGACCTCGGAAAGGTCATCTTTCAAGTATGAAGGAGATTTCTGTACTTGGCCATCTTTGCGATGATTTCTCGCACCACTTCACACATGTGTCATAAGCCTCCCTGATGAAGTTTTCATACAGGTGGAAAAGATGTTTTCAAGCAAATTCCATTCTCAATCTGAACATCTATTTAAATGCAAGCAGATTTTTTCCCCAAAAAACACCTAACAAATTAAAACATCTGCTTCAAGGGAATCACAAGTTTATTGCTGTCATAACAACCTGACATTTGACATGCTGTACTTGGCTGAATTAAAGCCGCAGTACACCATACTCCAGAGAAGCAGTGCTGGGTTACAGTTTGCTGGAACATCTGCAGAGTGGAAAATGCATGTTAGCTCTCAAGTTCAAAGAGCTCTTGGAACTACATTCCCTGAAAACACAAACTGGAAGATGGCATATGGTTAGCTTCTCTTTTTGTTTTGTTCATAAAGTTGTTTGTGAGATATAAATATACTTAATTCTGAAATTTAGTAATCTGCCCCTAAACAGAAACGCTATCAAGCCAAGCCAAGCCAAGTGAAAGATCCTTTTTGTAATGTTGTGCTCCATGGAAAAAAAAAGTGACTTTGGGGAAAAAGGAGAGAGAGAACCAGATAAGCACTTCCCAAAGTGCTCTTCCAAGTAGGACTTTACTGATGGACCAAGGATGAATTTCATGTAGTGCTCTGTTTATGGCTTACTTGGATAATCTGCTCTGCAGTTTAGTTCCAGTTTCCTGTTTGCAAAACAGAGAACATAGTAACTCTTTGCCAGAAATGGCTCTCTGAATAAGTTATGTGAACTGTCAGATCCTTCTGTAGTACCTCAGGAGTGGAGGCCTTGTAAACATGGAGACAGAGAGATGGAGGCAAAACCACACAGAGCTCAACCTACCCTTTTTCTTTCTTTGCACTTAATTTCTCAGAGCAAAGCAGAATAATAGAAAGATTTAACTATTACTACTTTCTTCTCACTTTGTATCTCCATCCTCTTTCACAGATCAAGGAGTAATAAGGAAATATTGCTTATCACCTCAGAAGCTAGTAAAGTCATCCTAAATCACCAGATTATTTCTAAGAGAATAACCCAGGGGAAGTAATCAAGCACACACCAAAATCTAACTTTGAGGGGATTTTTTTTATAAGGTTGTTCTAGAATTGTTTGAAATTTTTACTTTACAGTGGAAGTCCCTACACAGTTCAACTCTACTGTATATTGGCTTAATGCATTACCTGATCAAAAGCTTACATATTTGACTCAGAGATTAGTTGAGTACTGTTTCCATTATGTGGGGAGAGAGCTTCCTCAAGGAGTTCTGGAAATACTATGTTCTAAATTCCTGTCATTTTCATTTGACCAATATTATAAATATATGCAAAAGCTTTAGGAAAAGAGTGGTATAACCCTGTAACATTTATGTCTTTGGCATGGAGTCAACTGCATCCTGCTCTATGGTCACTCATTTTTGCAAAAGTATGCAGCACCTGAATGGGAAGAACAATCCCTTCAAGGGATAGCTGAGGGCCTTCTGCTAAGGTTTAAAACATTGAATGTTTTGGTTTGCACTAATCAGCTGCATCAGTTGTGTATGTGGTTGACTCCTCTTAAAGAAAACAGAAAAGGAGGGAGCAACTAAACAAAAAGAAAAACAGGTACAAAAAAGACATTAATTCAGCAGCCTGATGCTGAGTCAGAACTCTCAGTGGCTCTGTCTCCTCTAACCAGCCCTCAAAATACTTGGAGAACTGGCAAGCTAAAGAAGACTAATATGGTAGTGACAGCATGCTACATGGAAAACAGAGCGTAGACAAAAGCAAACAGGTTGACAAAGCAAAAGATTTATGTTCACATTGTGGATACAACATTTTCACAGTGCCCATTGTGCCCTTTCTTTGGATCAACTGCAGGCAGCATTGCATGCTGTGTTGTGACTTGGCTGACATGGCAGGAACAGCAACTTCTTTAACACTGATGCAAGATAAGGGGAGCAGCTGCTCCCATCTAGACCCAAAGATACATTCCTTTTTTCCTTCCTTTCAAAAGTCAGTCTCTACCTCTGTTCTGTCAACACTCCCCTACTAAGGGTCAGGGAAGAATTTATTCCACCTCTTTTATCACATGCATTCATATGTAGCACTTCATTTACTGAGGTATTTTTTTGCAGGAGATGATAACTCTTAACTCCTAAAGGTTTGGAAGACTGGGTCTTCTGATCATAAGCTCTGGCTCCTAAAGGTCAGATGCTGCTTGCTTAGTTATGTCAATTTTATTACAGTCACCTCACTTTCCATGTACAATGCGCATTTGATGATTGATGTTTTGTAATGGGACATTCCTACTGAACTCTTTAAGAAATTCTTTCCCTCCATTCAAGAGTTCAAAGGAAAGAGAAAAATTGAAACAGCAATTGCATAAGATTTATGTACTGTACAGTGAGAAGCCAAATACTCTCCTGTTCAACACAGTTATCTAGCAGAAATTGGGAGCAGCGCGTGGAAACTAACTTCAGATATTCTTGCCTTGAAACTGAGGTCCATTTTTATAAAATAATGGAAGAGAAGGAGAATCAAAAAACCAGGCTGTATAAGCTTCTAGTTCAAAAGTATAAACTAATTATGCTATTTGAGGCAATACCATAACAAGATATATTTATGTCTACAGTGAAGTTCATTCTTTTAGAGTCTCAAATATGAAGTTCATGACAAACAATTTCTATTTTCTACCCTTGAAATTGCAATTTCTTTCCATCTGGTTATGGCTTCTAAGAACTGCATTCACAAAGCCAGCCTTCCTACACCATTTCTGGAAATGTATAACTCATTTATAAATTCAGTTGAACAGACATCATTATAATCTCATCTGACCACTTGCCTTTTTTGCTATAAAAGCAAATTCATCAAAAGATCGGAACTAATTGACTGTTTTGCCAAAAGCAGAACAGAAAAAATGTTCAACTCTGAGTCATTCTGCATGCAAATTTAGTTATTTCTGTTACTATAATTAAGGTGTTGTATTTCCCATTTTTAAATGAAGAGCTAATTGTGAGTGTGTGATCCTCAGACCACCAATGTCTCAGTGCTGTTATAAGTGGTATCTTTGAAGTTTTTAAAAGAGGCTTACAAGTGAAGTTTGATCAAGTGTATTTTTATTTAGGTGCACATAAAATTAGATATTTTTTGGTACACATGGTAAGAATTTTGTCAGTACCATCCCACCTGCCTTCATGAAATGGAGCTTTATTTTTCAGCACAACTCACTGTAATACCTGCAATGTTTAAAATTACTGGTTTTGAACTGTACATAGAGAGACCATGATTTATATGCTCTCATTCCAGGTATTCCATAAACACTTCAGCAATGTGAATTTCATTTCCAGGACAAATGCTGCCACTTAGTTGCAAGCAGACTATTTCATTCCCAGGCATTTTAAAACAGCTAGTAAAAAGTGGAATGAGAAACTGCTTAAAAATACTTATTTAACGACAGAAAAGTATCTATGCATTGGGATCATTTGAGAATACAAAAAGTTCTGATGTTTCTAACTTTTTGAAACTTAGTCGCATACCTCCAAAATAAATCTCCTTAAAAGCAGAAGGATAACAAAGGGGTTTAAGGTCTGGTTGCAGCAAAAAGTAAACCAGTAAATAAGTGTTTGAAAGATATGATCAAAATAATCCATCTGTTAAAGCAGGTTACAAAGGCCTGGAAACTCTGCTATAGCCTGCCTTGGGTCTTGACATTTATCATTGCAGGAACCTAGTCTCTCCCCAAATAGCATCAGGCAATATGACAGACACCTGCCATGGGTGACTTCTCTCTACTTTCTCCTCAGAACTGTCTGTGCTGTATTACATGTTGCTTTGCTAGAGTTTTAAATGCCCACACTATTCAAAACCTATGGAGGAAGGCAGGGAGGATTACTGCCAGAAAGAATGGAAAGGAGTGAGATTTCTCATTGTTTCTGTGTGTGTATGTAATTTACACCCTGAGATTAATCTAGAACAGAGCTCAACTTGGCTCCAGCAGAGATGGAAAGAAAAGGTGATATCTAGCAGCAATAGGCAAAGTGTAAGATTACCTGCCCTTCCTCCAAGAGAAACAAATATTCTCAGTTTGAGGTACTACGTCCCTAACAACACATGATGAACCCGAGCAATTCTCTTTTGAGACAGCTGGTGGGTGAAAAAATACCCGATGACCTCAGGTTACTTCATCTTCTTAGGAGCTCCCATCCCTGAAAACTCTTTGCTGTGTATATCCAACTGACACCAACAATTTGGAAGCTTTTATTAAAAAAAAACAAAAAAATATTAGTAAGATTGAAAGTCCTGGTTTCCTCAAAGGTCTAATGGCTTAAAAGGCAGACTTCAAGAAACTCTGTTCATAAAAAAAATATTTCAGTTCTAGCTCCTTCTCTTTAGCAATTTGTTCCGGACGATGTCAGCCTGTTGATGGAGTAACAAAAAACCCCTACATTTAACCAAGATGTGTCTTGTCATAAAACAATATAAAAAACCCATAAACCAAGGTGAGTACTCTTTTTTTCTGTTCCTTAAAGACTGTCTTCTGCAGAGAAGCATTATTTTCTCAAACTTTGAATATTCACATTTTCAGGACTTTAAGAAGGATTTTAGACATAACTTCAATATAACCTTTATTTTTGAAGAATGAAAGAGTAAAAAAGAAATATTTAGAAATGTATTGGGTTTCTGTGGCAAGGTTCTGGTAGTGGGAGGGAGCTTAGGGGTGGCTTCTCTCCCCCCATGTCCAACATAGCCGATACCAGCTGGCGTCAAGATGCACCCACCACTGGTCAAGGCTGAGAATCAAGAATAAACTTAAGCCCAGGAAGGAGCGAGTGGTGGGGCAAGGTGTTTTTAAAGATTTGTTTTACTTTTCATTATCCTACTCTGATTTTCATCGGTAAAAAATTCAGCTATTTTTCCCCAAGTCAGGTCTGTTTTGCCTGTGACAGTAATCGATGAGTGATTTCTCCCAGCCCTTATCAACCCATGAACCTTTCATCATATTTTTCTCTCTCCTGGCCAGCTGAGGAGGGAAGCAATACAGAGGCTTTGATGGGCACCTGGCATCCATCCAGGGTCAAAACACCACGATAAAAGAAAAAGGGAAAGAAAGAAACTGGCACTGACAGTGTCCTTTCCTACCAGAGTGATTTCTGCCATGTTATGCTGACCTTTGGTCACAGCAGAAAATGCCTCAGAAGCACAAGAGCTATTAGCAAAGAAAACTTGCCTTTGACCGAATCAATGAATAGCCCCAAGACTGTCTCTCCTTTGTTTGTGTGTGTGTTGTTGTTTGAGTTTCTGGGGCTTGATCATCCTAATAGGACTGAATTTGTTTGTAAGGACTGATGCTGCATACCAGATTTCCTCTATTAATCATGAAAGCACTGACATGCTATTGTCACAAACATAAAAGGACCTACTTAATCCAACTAGCCCTGAATTCCCCACCATTTAATTTCGGGTGAGTCTCCTGGTCGGAACAAAAAATTAAGAGTCGAGCAGATGCTGGGACTGAGTTTGAATTGAGGCATTGAGTCACTGGATGACCTTGTGGACAGTCTCTTGACCTCCATGTGGCTCAGCAATCCAACAGCACCGCTGGGGGAAAGGCGGGACCTCACTGCACACCAGATGCCGTGCCCAAGCCTTCCAGGCTAAGCTACAAAACAGCAAAATAAGCATGCTAATACAGAAACGTTTCCTAAATGATTCAACTGACCCCTTTGACTTCTTCCTCAAAGGCTGAGAGTGACCAGGAAGTCAGTGAGGAACAAGGATGATTTCACTTGTTCTTGCTGGGTGGGCTCCACTCACCGTTTAGCTGCAGAACATCCAAGTGGGATTGCCAAAAATGCCCTTAAAAAAATACATTGCCAGTGTTGGCAAGACAGAGAGTACAGGCAAAAACACCTGTGTGTGTGCTGAGCACAGCTGTACATGGACTACTAAAGAAGTTTCCATGGTGTACATGCCAGAGTGCTGCTAAGAAAGAAGGGAAAGGCAGCAAAATTCAGCAATTCAGCATTCAAATCAGTGGAAGAAAAGCATCATTCACCGATGTTTTCCAAAGACTTTCTACACAGTCATCTCTGCTCTGAAAGTGCGTAGTATCCCTTGTTCCCGTCAGAACAATTGGCTCTGCACACCTCCACAGACAGTTTATGTAACTCGTGATCTGACTTCCCCTGAGGAAACAGCTGTCCCGCTGTGAGATATTATTGTCCCATCACTTTATAGGCAACACTAATGTGAACCAGTGGCTCTGGAACAGAACACAAAAGTGCTGTGCATCCTCTTCAGAGAAAAATCACTCAGGTCAGTTTAAGAAGCCCTGTACTATTCAGTAAAAGCTACCTATTGGATTAGACAGGATTAGACAGTTTACAAAAATTATTTTCTCATTTTACATCACTAGGTTGGAAAAAAGAATTATGTAGGCAATGAGGAGCAGACTGTACCATAGAAACAGGACTCCACTTCCCAGCAGAGCATTCTGATTTCTAGATATGGGCACCTAAGAATCACAACACCCTGTTCCTGCATTACTGGTCATAATTTATCAGGGTAGATGAAAAATCTCTTCACCCAGAACACATCACAAAGGGTAGTGACTGAAGGCACTGCATTGGTGTGGAAACGAGGAGTCCTGTCTTTCCTGAAGCAATACTGCAATGATTGGTAATTATATCAAAAGGTATGCCAATACTTCTTTGAGTTAATTTAGTCCAGTTAGATGTGATCTAAAGGTGTCTAAGAAGTCAAGTCCACGAGTATACTTCATTTAAGACACACATTTTCTGAACCCCAATCTTAGTTCACCTGAGCAAAGGCAAGAAAGTTAATGCAAATCCTCAACAGAACAACTAATTTCCTTCCTGAACTTTTTATAAAAATTTTATGTACTTTGAAATTTTACTGTGAAGCCACTTTTAGCATAATAATATATTTTTCCCAAGCAAGTTTTGTGTGTGTTCAGAAAACACTCAGGTAGAAGACAGAAAATAAAACTGAAAACATACTCATCATGTAGAGATCTCTCTATAAGGCAAGTCTATATAGAAAGACTTGCATTCTATTTGTTAGGCACCTAACAGTGCACAATAAAACTGAAACCATATCTGATGCTTTTCTCAATAGGAGGAAAATGTCCCTGTGGTTTCACCAGGATCACAACTGAATGCTGGTTTGGTCTTAATATAATTTTTCCTTCTGTCTTTAACTTCTTCAGTTTTATCACAAACAGTAACGACTGAAAAAACTTGCTTCAAGTATTCATAAATATTAAAAATATGCTAGGCCATTCTACAGAAGTGAAGCTCGTACTCAGTGTGATGCATTTAGCAATGTCCTTGAGTTACCTGTATTTAGGATGTAACCTAAAACCACAGCTCTTGACCACTTTTATAGCTGTGAATGGTCCCCTGGCTCCTTTCACTTGAGCAAGGGTGTTAACCCCAGTGTCCTGGCTTACTTCCAGCTTACGTAATGATATTATGCTGCCTTAAATTCTCCAAGAGGTCCTAAATGGAGAAACGATTCTTCACTTTCTCTTCCTTGAGAAACAGTGCTAGCAGAAAATATCTACCAATCTGTGTCTGAGAGCCAACTGAATTTCCACACTGGAGTAAATGGTCCCTATCTATAGTAAACTTGTACAGACATGCACACTTATGTGTCTGGTTTTTTGTACTGATTGCTTGGATATACGGATAAATATACATGCATATGTTTAGAGTTGTACTGGAATAGTCTTCTTACCAGAAGGAAATATTTTTCAGCTTGAACTGGTTATAGAATTTTCTAAAGAATTGTGTAACGTACAGAGCAGAAAAGAACAAAAACTGAGAGGATTTAATTAAGTGACATAAGATGCCTATGGCAGAAGTGGGAACTTAACCCAGGTCTCAAGATTTCAGCTTTTAGTATGACATCATTTTTTCCCTGTAGAAACACTATGTAATATAGTGCAAAATACATAACAAAGGCATAGATATGTGTAATATAATGAAGAGTATGTAATGAAGAATATATGCTATAACAAAGAAATATAATGATCTAATCTCATCTCTGAAAAGAAATTTCTTTTGGGGGGAAAGGAAAGTTCTGTATCTATTTTGTGGTAGGTGTCTATAGAACAGTGTTGAAGACTCGACCAACAGTTATAAACCAGATGTCTCAATCTTCACTCTGTTTCTGCCCTTCAGTCACCCATTTCCACTTCATTCTACTCCTCTAAGGATAAAGTTGACCTACCTACATAAGGGAGCCTTTACTACATTAAAGAAGACTATCATTCTCTCTCTGTGTCAAAACCATGGAAGGGTGTGCTCAACTTCTACCATTGAAACTTATTTCCATATATTTCGTGACTCATTATTTGCATGTTGTTGGTGTAATAATATAGCAATATATGCTTGTGGTTTCCGTTAGAGCAGGAGCATCATTTATGGTTTGACACATCTCTACTCCCTCTCCATACAATTACTTTGCAAATATGTTGGCAGAGGGCAAGGGAGAAGGGATGGTGGATTTGTTAGCACTCATTATGACAGAACACTTTGAAAAATCTGTGGCCTAATGATTTTTCTGTCACAGATTTTCTATATGTCCCTGTTTTTTCCATCTACAGAACTGTATTAATTTTTAATGGAATCATAAGAGTATTGTGAGGTTGAACATAGCATTGTCGTGGTGTGTAAAATACTTGGAGATTTTTGGCTAAAAGGTGCTGTAAAAGTGCAAAGAAGTTAATTGAAATTACAGGAGTCAATTCCTAATGTGTGTCTCCGTGTTTATGAGCAGATTTTTCACCTCGCCCTGTGGAATTTGAGATATAAAAAACACACTCAGCCCCAAAGAACTTACAATCCCAACAGAAAGTATAGATGAAAGGCCAGAAGAAGTTTAAAATTGTCATCCCCATTTTACAGAGAAAGAACTCAAACATGAAAAACATATTTGTTTCAGTTTGCACAGAGAAGGAGCAGCAGATGCAGGGATATGAAGGCAGATCTGAAGCCCATCCCTAGTGCTTCATGTAGATGAGATTCAAGTTAGCACAGTCCCTCTACTTCTTCCCACTACCCTGCCAGTAAGTCTAATTACTGAATTTTACTGCTGTTAGAAGGGTAAAAACAGTCCTTTAAAAACCTACAGCTAGCTTGGAAACCGAATACAGCAGCATGCTTTGTTTTATCACCTTCTTGTTTAGTTAACTGTTTTTTTTCCCCCTTTTCTTTTTGTTGTCACATGGAGCTCATGAAACTCCTTAGTTTTGATAGTGTTTTTTATTATGAGGGTTTCTTTAGGTAGCTGAAGTGGCTGAGAGCAGGGCTTTCTGAGGAAGTGCTCAGCCATGGCCCACTGGTTGGTGTCAAAAGGCCAGCATCTGGTACCATTCTCCCGGTGCTCAATTGCTTCTTTCTTTCAGCTCTTTTCAGACCAAGGTACAACTTGAGAAGTGCACTTTGTGTTATAAAAGCCCTGATAGAATGGCAGCTTTATGTGCATAAATCTGTTCTCACTGCCAACACCACAACTTAGCCAAATAGCAACTGCAGCCACAATACCAGGAGGCCAAAGTTTTCTGAGACTAAATTTGTCACCTCGTCTCTTGCAAGTAGCTGCCTACAGACCTGAATATGACCTTAAATTTGATTCTCCCATTGTACTCAAACTACAGAGAAAACTGAAAAGTGTTGATTTACTGTTCTATAGATTTTCTCAGTTTTTCTTCACTTTTTTTTTTATATTCTTGACAAAATTATATAGTTTGATTTAAATATTAAGGAAAAAAAGCTCAATTGAAGCAGTGACAGAGCCATGGTTAACTGTCAACAAATCTATGTAAAACTCAACTGTCAGAATTTACTAATCTGAACAAAGGGAGTTTAATTTTGATTTTACTGAAATATAAAATTTCCTCAAATTAAAACCAAATGACTATATCTTTATAGTCAAACTGAGACTCTACCAAGGCAGACAGCATCAAGTGCTAGTTCACAGAGTGGGGTCAACACTCTTTCTTCACTGTATTTGCCAATGTTTATATTTTCTTCTAATCAGGGGAAAATCAGAGCCATGTGGACACCTACAGGAAAAACAGCAGGTCTCAAAATGTTATTGGCAGGGCAAAATTTGTGATTCTCCCATGGCACCCCTTTTTTTTGGTCAACTTTGTTTCATTTTCCTGTTAATGTTTTCTATTTTGTGAAGTCGTTTGGGCTGGAAACAAAATTTCTCATGGTTTTTATAGAATTATAGAGCAGCCATTCCCAGGTGGAACTCTTATAAAGAAAAGCTTTATTTCAATCCACAAGCCTAACTCTAATATATAATTTCTCTATTCTTATAAGGCATAGGTTAACACAGCAGGTGTTTCAAGTTCCTGGGAGATACATTAAATAGACAAATTTAAACTTTTGTTTAAACTTAATTAAATTAT
This sequence comes from Falcunculus frontatus, assembly GCA_013398115.1. Lineage (NCBI taxonomy): Eukaryota > Metazoa > Chordata > Aves > Passeriformes > Falcunculus > Falcunculus frontatus. The sequence goes on from VZRV01003328.1 coordinate 1,593,036, forward strand.
TAATAACAATTTTTTTTTCATTTGGAAGGAGAGGAGAATATGTAATTGCAGTCAGGTATATGCTATAAACAGCTTTAGGATACAAACAATCTTCATAACACCTGCATGTGGGGAAACAAAGTAATATTTTAGAGTGTTTTTAATAGAACAAGTCAAAAAACCCCACTATTAACCGAAATATTGAAATGCAAGTGCATAGCAGTCATAATTTTTAAAAGAGGGACCCAAAATAATGAACAAACAGCCAATAACTAGAAAAGCACCTGAAGTAGTGAATTCAAAGGGCTTATTAAAAATATCAAATTTACCTTTTAAAAGACCTGTGTAATTATATGCACCGTGATAAAGTGCACAGGGCAGGCAAGGCAGGCGTGTGCTGTAAAGGTCTGGACAACCTATGGCTATACATGTGCAGAAAATAGAGCAGGTTCCCAAGCACATGGAAGTACAAATGTTCAGGAGAGCAGGCCTGAAGGCAGTTTGTAATGTTCCATTGTGGACCTTCCTGGCTTTCAAAATTTTGCCTATCTTACAGTTTGTCAGCAGAGGAGCTGAACAGATCAAGGGTTAACAGGACGTGGCGAGTGTTAAACCCAGCTAGCACATCGCTCCAAATAAAGCCACCAGACTGTGGGATAAGAATTCTGTCTTTTCTGGTATCAAACCTCTTCCTTAAGCACTATGAAAAAAAACCACTTTTGTCCTCCAGTCTTAGAGACTTGTATTAAACATGGCTATGGCAGGCCTGAGGGTGCACGCCAGAGCTCTGACTCATTCAGTTTGAATGAAAAAAATATGATCTGGGAAGAAAGATAAAGGATTTTAGTTACATTTCTTTTAAGTCAGAAGAGCTAAACTCAGGGCAGATTCCAGAGTTTATTCATGTGAAAACCACTGTATAAACAATCCGAAGTTCATCTGACTGTATTATGTGTGCTTAGACTGAGTACTGGGAGTGGTGTGTTTATCCATTCTATACATGATGGGATGCTGATTTAGATAGTACCTACAGATTGGACACCCAATTAATATCTAATCTTGATGTGTAAATCTTTTGACTGACTCACAGTTAAATCTGTTGGAAAGAGGCTGTGTTCTAGGTTCTTGAAAGTCCCTTATGAATCCAATGGGTGATTATTTAACATCTTGCTTTCTTATCCCACTTAGTCTACTCTCAATACTACCTGTCAGTCAGAGAATTGATCATGGTGAGTCACTATTTACAAAGAAAAGAGTGTGGCCTATCCAAGGAGACTTCAGTGACTACAAGCCAAATCCCCACGCAAACTTTGTGAAGTTACAAAAGTAAAAGCAATCAAGAGCGAAAACTATACCTGTGGGTTCCCTAGATGTAAAGGAGGTTATAAGGAGTGTATGAACCTTCCAAACAACTTTGGCTTTCCTTCATGTAATGGAAACATCCAAGGGGATATTAAAAGAAAGAGTTTGGGGAAACTGGTGTCAGTGAAAGGTCTCTGCCCTTTGCTTTCTGAAATCTAATGGACTCTTCTATTAAGACAGAAGAGTCTTGTAACAGCTTAAAAACGTCTACCAGCCAATACGTGTTTCTCTTGATCCTATAAGATCTGTGATCTGATAGGATACAAAATTCTGAGTTATATTTTCGACATAATCTGCTGGCTTTGAGTGTCGGGGATTCTTCTCCGCTGATACTTTTTGACATGAATAAGACGTGCTATTTTTTCATCCAAGTTGTGTTAAATAACTGAACAGTTACTTGTGGATGTTGGATTTGATATGGGGAAGTAAATTATGGTCCATAGTTTAATACACATAGTGTATTTGAAATGGTCTCTAAAGAAACTCAGAGGAAAACTCAAATACAAATGCTTATTGGTTTGCTTTAGATTTGTATTTGTACAGAGAAACCAAGAAGCATACATAACAAGAACTTGGTGTTTCTCCAGCTATCTGAACCAGTATTTCATCTTAAATATTTCCATGTGTTTAAGAAGCTGAAATATTTTTTATGCAAACAGCCATGGTATAATTCTCTCTTTGAAGTTACTAGGCATAATAAATAAAAAAACCCACCAGAACAATAACATTGAGACTTTGACTTTAGAATATCTTAGGAAACAAACATATATTCAGGGTGGTTAGGTGGTGGGAAGGTATGGCAGAGTACATACAGCAATGACATGTGGTATGTTTTCATTCCTCCCATAATATTTCAAGTCAGTAGAAGCTTAATTTGATGACCAGTCTCCATGAAATATGGTGATACTCACAGTTAAAATGACAAAAGTGTCAACCTGACTGACAGAAGTTCCAACCTGATTTACAGAGTGAGTCACATACATTCTTTAAGAACCTTTGGGTAAGGAGACATTCAGGCTGGCTGGAACTCCTTCATTCTTTTTGAAGCTTCAACACATACCACATTTAGTACACGGCTAGTATACTATAGTATGGCCAGATCTAAGACTAATTATTACTTTTTCCTACCTCTGATAAGTCCACAAGACCAGACGTTCAAAGTAAACACCACACAGACTACAGATCACCCCACCTCCATATACCTCAGCGAAACTAGGTCAGTTTACACAAGCTGGGCACCTTCATTTCTGCTCTGCAAAATGGATCAGGCAGCATATGTATTTAATTTTACATCCTGACTTGTGGATCTGTCTCCAGGACATCTGACAACACTCTTGATAAGTTAAAGATTTGATGAGTCACAGTTAGTTACAGATTGAGTATCCCAAATCCTCCCTGCCTAGAGGGAGGATTGAGAAATGCCATGGACACAATGCCCATCTGTAAAGAGTAATAAAGCCTCAGCTGTTTATGTGGAGATGGATATTCCCACTCCAGTGTTGCTGATGGCTCCATTCTGCAAGATGTCAGCAAAGTACTTGAGCACTTGCAACTTTCATGGACAAAGGACAGCAGAATTTCTCATCTGCTAATACGCTTTGTGTTAAAAAGCAGATTTGCCTCAAAGTCATTGCTGCAAAGTTCTTTTGCTCTGTGCATAGATGAATCAGGCACATTATAAAGTTGAACTTCAGGTAGGATTTTTGGAGGATAGAGTTAAGAAGTAGAGGAAAATTTTGGGTTTAAGGTTAGAAAAATTTTGTCTTTGGTGTTATTCCCATGTGATCAATGGAGATATAGTAGGGGTGAATTTTACTTGGCATGTTTAGGCAACACTTCATCAAAAACTAATTTTCCTACATCTAATCACCCAACCAGCCTCTTTCAGTTTCTATGGTCAAAAAAATGGGAGCTGGTGTCACTGACATCATAGATTTTCTTCTACAGAAAAGTCAGGAAATTTCACCTCACTTCTAACTTGCTCTGCAATAATCACAAAGTGTCACTTTGTTTATTAACTGTATGTTGGCGTACAATTGCAGTGTGAAAGTGACCCCACAGTCCAGTCATAGCAATCATTGGCAGGTTAGATTTGGCTTAAATAATGCCCCTTGCTCCACTGAAAACAAGTGTAGCCGCATCCAATTGCCAAACTCAACACCCTGCTGCTAAAGACAAGCTGAATGTTGCACCAGTGTGACAGTAGGTGAGCAGGAGAACTTCTAAGTGATATGATAAATTGTTAAGAGAAAGACATCTTAATGAGAGCTATGGGGTTTTGGTGGTTACTTTGCAAAGCCAGCTCTGGAAATAGCACATAGTATTTACTTCAGAAATTAAACCAGGGATTTGTTCTTATGGTTCTTTCTTATAATTATCAAACTGGAAAAATTTATGAAGAAATAGTGACATCAGAAAAAAAGTATATTTGTTGCTGAGAAGATGTAGAAAGGCACAGCTTGGTATGAAGCACCAGAGAGAATCCTGAGTGTCAATGTCCATGTTGTTGCTATTGCAATCATTGACATGATACAATTCTCTTAGAAACTTGTTAGCCTTCACATTAAAATTAGTTGGATTTTTGCCTCCTAATATTTAACTTTCTTTATTTTCATCATTCTGTTTGGTACTTTGTTTCTGTTGTTTCAATGGTTGATTCCAAGCAGAGTCAAGTCAAGATACTACTAATTTTTCTGAGCTTTCAGAGTGTCATGGAATAGCTGTTTCTGATACTTGACATTATGATTAATTCAATAGGCAAAAATACAATTAAAACAAAGGAACTACATCTTTTCACACTTACACGAAACATAAGCTCTGAAATTCCATGAAAATATTAAATTTTTTGCATTAAAGTTGGTGCTGACATAGGCAAATAGAAGTTAAAATAGCACAAGAGACAATTCCTAAGCGTGTATCTAGACTGCATGAAATACTCTGTTCCCTGGAACCCTGATTCCTCAGCTGGCTACTGAGCAAGACAGCAGAGCACACCATGACTCTGCACTGTTCCAGGCGGATGTGCTTCCCTTCCAAGGAAAGCATGGCAAGGAAGGAAGTGCACGAGTGTCATCTTTATTTGGCTCTGATATTTTAGACAGAAACCATACTAACTCTGTTTTTCCAGATTTTATTTATTCTTTTTCCTAATACCCAGTAAAATTCTAATAGGCATCTAAGCCACTTTTCAGATTAAATTTCACTTTTAAAAATGGCTTGGTCATGTGGGACCAGACTCTAGCCATCTTACTTAGTTGTTTGTTTACCCTTAAAAAATACAGTAATCAGATGGGTTCCTAAGAGTTTAATATCTGACGAGAGAAATATTTCATATTATTAAGAACCCCATTTGAAGAATTCTTCGAATTTTATCCTGAGATTTCTATTGTGACTTTCTGAATAATTCTTTGATAAAAGAAGTCTTAGCAACTGTATCTAAGGGTCTGAAGTACTAATGTGATTCATTGCTGTATGTGGGGTTGTGGTATTTGTACAACCACAAATATCTGTGTAAACAGTCTCAATTTTAAAAGTCTTAATTCTTTGTATTTGCATTGTGTCTGGTTATTTTACTGTAAAATGTAACCATAAATTGCACACGCCCAGGGAGCAGGGTGTGAAGCTTAATATTTTATCTCCTTCAATTATTCACCTTTTTTTCTTTCAAATTTATATTGTCACTACAGCTCAGTAACTAGGTGATCGTCATTATTTATCTTTATGGTTTAGAATGCTTGTTAAAAGTCTTTGTCAGAAAACAGCTTCGTGATTTTTATGGGCTTTCATTTTAAATTTCAGAATTGTTGGCTTTTTCAGATTTTTAAGTGAAAGTTTCCCTCTTTTTCTCAAGATCAATTTCCATTTCAAAATCTAGTCTGCTACAGCTAGCCATCCATCCTGTAAGCATTTTAAGAAGTCAGAATTAATCTCAAGGAACAACTGTACAAGTATCACAACAAAGATATTTCATTTCTCCAAGTGGACTTCCAGTATGAAATTCTAAATATACTGGCCCAAAGATTTTGACCAAGCTTAGAGGAAAAAGTTCTCCAAAAATCCTAAAAATTCTCACTGTAAGAGAACTATATTCCTCCTGTCTTATTAATTCAGCCTGATCTTGAACTCCAGAATTCTTCCCACTGGTAGCATGCAAACCTCTTTCAGATGTTTCTCCCCATGAGGACCTTAACTCTGGTTTTCAATCTTGTCCCAACAAAGCTTACTTGAACCATACACCTGAGTCCCTCCAGACCCTCACAGGTCACTATCCCTGGACTGGTGGCAATTTTACATTCAGTTTCTCACTTGGGCAGCTGCACAAATATCTCTATATTCATTAGAAGTAATTGGTGGTAAATGCCTGAGCAACTTCAGGTCACTGCCGTCACCAGCTGCTTGCTGACTGTGTGATGTCACAGGCTCCAGTCTCTGCGACCTGCTAGAATCACAGTGCAGGGACCTGCAGCTGGGGAATTCAGCTGGACCTGAACTTGGCGGGGAAAGAAGATGGGGAACTAAGAAGGACAGATGGGGTAATAGGGCTCTACTGATTTTTGAGAGGCAAAACAGTTCAGAGATGATAGAATGGTATTGTGTGTCTTCTTGGGAAAAGGGGGTCAGGGCGTGAGATGACCTTTTTCCACCTGTGTGCACACACATTCCCAAAAATCTGACCAGACTCAGGTCCTTTGTCACTGGAAATGCCAGCAGATCCTGTATTAGTCTCTGCTGTGCTGCTGCAGAATCTGCATTCACACAGCAGATGCAGCCCTTTTTTAAGAGGAGGGTGTGCTAACTAATCCTTCTCACTTGCTGCTACTGATCTCAGACTACAAAGCTCATTCTCAAGAGAGGGGGAAACAGTTTCACCCGTTCTAATTCTCCTAAACTGTTTATTCCCTTAGGCAAAATAATCAGCTAACACACCTGTGGAACACGGGTGTGGAGCGGGAGAAACCCAGCAGGGAAACTCCCTGCAGCCACGGCCGCCTGTGCTGTCACTGAAGTGTGCCCAGAGTGTAATGGCACATTAGGTGGGCATTGATCTCAGCCAGTTTATGAGGTCTGTTACAGAATTGAATCACTTGCTGCTGAATCCCATGGAGCAGAAATTGCTACTTCCTAAGCTAATCCATTTTCAAATTAGCTTCCAATTGTGACAGATGACCTCACTGAAAATCGGTTTACCTAATTGCTAACACTCACTAAAGGAAGAGAAATCAATCTTTATATTTCTTTGCCCTATTTTTCTTAATATTTCTCACAGCTTCCTTTCACACTGCTCCAACTGGGAAGACGGGATTTATGAGAAAGCTAAGATTACTTAATTGTCTATTCCAATTCGGAAGTCAAGAGGGGTAAAGGGAATCGATGGCTGTCACTGTTTCACTAACAGGGGAGTTGAGAATGTGTATTCATTTGTTTGTGCAGCTTTCCTAAATCATTACTTACAGTCTATATCAGACTAAGATACAGAGATTTCGTCATGAATAGACTGGTTTTTGATCATTGTGTCTCATTATAGACAGTTAATTTCCCAGTTTGTAATTGTAAAGAAAAGTCTTAGCAAGAGAATGGGCACAAAAGCTGGTGGACAGGGAAGATTTGATGCCCATGTAACTCTTAATAATGGATAGCAGAAGCAATCACAGGTTGCCTCATATGTCTTTTCTCCATGACTTTCATTATGAGAAGTGGAGGTTGTTTTTTTTCCAGTTTCCAAGGTAGGCTATATGTAGAGATGAAAATGCATAAAGAATACCCTATAGAAGAACACTTCAAACTGAAGAAAATACAAAATCAAAACAACTAAAACAGGCAAATTCCTTTAAAAAAAAAAAAAAAAAGAAGGAGACGACTTCTAACAGTTCTTTTTTTAAAAAAAACTCCCTACATCTAATTACAGAGACCTTTTTCTGGTACAAAATAGTATCTCAATTTGAATCCTCCCTAATTTTGATGGCATTGAATTCTGAGCAGATATCTCTTCAAAGCAAAGTGACACATTTTGATGTGATATATATTCTGTGTGATAGGATAAATTACATAGCAATACAACAAAATAAACTCTGAGTACTATGGAAAGTTTTCAAAATTTTTCATGGTATTATGATTCATGTAAAACTAAGAAAATGTACTAAAAGAATGAAAAAGGAAAAATTAGGCACTTAACACTAATTCAGTTAAAAATTTATACAGACCTATCCAAGCTGTTCCTCAAAGCAATAACACAAATTCAGTAACTGTTAAGTTCATCCTACACTGACTCAAAATAGCAGGCAGGGAGAAAAGGATGTCTGTGCAGCTGAGTAAGGGGCAGTCCAGATTTTCATTTTGCTATGTCAGCTGGCTCGGAAACAAATCTGCATTTCCTCCTGGGAAGATACAGATGTACTTTTTAAATAACAAAATAGCCAATATGTCTCTAAATATGATTATCATAACCACATATAACTTGTTGTACAACTATGCTCAGCTTCATAGGTAGGGCAGAAAGCCAGAAAATGTGGTGAACATATCCTCTTCCTCAACCCCTTGACCTATGAGTGTGATGTTTATCTTCATGCTGACATTCCTAAAAATCTATATTTCCCCCTTGAATCAAGCTACCATATATTGAGAACAGAATAGAACTTATGTTCTTTTGGCATTTTAGTAACAATTTTTTGTTTCACACATTGCCTTGCTTTTGCTTTCCTTTAGGATGCCTCTGTCCTCATTGAGTCCACAGCTTATTTCTGACTGTGTGACTCTGCAGCCATTCCTGGTTACATGTTAAAAAGAATCCCAAGGAAACATTGTGGCTTGTGGTTTCGAATGTCAGTTTTACTATGTCCCTGAAGCTTAGACATGAATGACATGTTGACCTTTGAAGTAGCATTGTCCTGGGACATAGCTGAGATTTTCTATTAGTGTGAGGTTTGCCTTTAACAGAAGAGGAATGTTCAGATAGACTGATTGGTACTTGGCCCCTGGCTAGGCTAAAAGTATAGCTTTCCCTCTCAGGCCTAATTCCTAGCACAGGAATGCAGAGACAAAAGGAAACACAATAGGGAGATAAATCTAGCAGAAGTTATTCCAAGCAACTTTATAGAAGTTTGAGCTATAAATTGGGACACAAACTTCTTCCTCTGGTTATTTCATCCATTTTTGACTGTGCCTAATATATCATTAAAATGCTATTATAAAATTTAAATGGATTGGTGAGTGTGTTTTTCTTGGGGGAAATGTTTTGTGAGAGTTCCAAAGTAATTGGATAAGGTATAGCTTATTTGCTTTAGATTTCTCTAATCAGCATCCATACGGAACTCAGATTCCAAAATATTTGGACCCCCACTGGAACGAATAGAAATGTTGTAGGAACAGAAATGCACTGGTGACCTCACAGCAATTTTTAATATTCTTAAGCGTTGCTCGCAAGTACTACAGTCTTTTGAAGTGGTGTCTAACTATTTTTCTATGATATCTGGGGATAAACTCAATTCTTTATTTATCTAAGCAGGGGTTCTCCTTCAGTGAATTTCATAATATTGAGGAAGATAATTGAATTAAGTAATTATAAAAGGTACTAGAGTAAACCCATGAAACCAAACTCATCTGCTATTCAGAATTCTCAATGTCATTTTAATTTTCTCATCCTATTTTAAAATGTTTTCAGAAATGAGATTTAGTCAATGTTCATGTAAATTTAAGTTTAGATAGGAACTCCAACAAAGTAACCAAATGCCATGGACGAACTCCTATCAGGAAGTAAAAGGATACCACCGAAATACACTAAATACTTATAATTGTTTTCTGACAAGCACTAATGACTCTGATGGTACACAAGATAATGATCTAAAATATTAAAGTCATCTTCTATTAGCATTATTCTCCCTCCATTTCCCAAATCCCAGGGACAAAAAATACCGTACTTAAACCAAACATTGCATCAAAGATATGTGACCTAAACAACCAGAAGAGCAGAAAGTGAGGCTCAGCTGGAAGAAGGAGAAACAACAGTGTGTGGAATGGTGGCAGAAAAAAAAGACCCCTAAACTACTTCCTGCAGATCCACATTAATTCAGAAACTCACCTTGCACAAATACCTTTTCAACTGAAAAAAAAGGAAAAAAATAAACCAGAAAGGATGTGGTTAATTTTGCAAATATCCATTTGAAAATGAGTAGAATGATCCAAAGATGTGATATATAAGGGGAGAGAGAAATCAGTGATTTCCTTTTCCATCTACATATAATCACATCTGTTTTTTCTGAGCACAGGCTGTTGAGCCTTAGACTGCTAATTCTAGGAAATGATTTCTCAAGAGTTTGCCACTCACTAACCAAATTAAATCATCAAAATTCATTGAAATGGAAGAAATCTCAGAAGCAGAGGTCATTGACTCTTCCGCGTAAAAGAAACCTTCAGCTGCCAGCATTTTCAATAAGCTCCAGGTTGGGAAACTGTGACTATGGCTTTGGTGTAAGAATATTTCCCTTTTAAAGACAAAGCAAATGCAAACTTGCTTATAAAGCTAAACTTCACTGAAAGATAATGGACTGTCCCCAAATACAGCAGCCCTGCTCATCAATGCACGGTGCTATGGAGGACAGTGAATCTGTGACCCTTTCTCCTCACAATCTCAGTGCCCTCTAAATTAATATTCTTTTTTCCCTCTTTCTCATGGGAAAGATAATAAGGAAACTGAATATTTGCAAAGAAGAACTGAAAATGCTACTTTCTCTGCATGTAAAATAACCTATGTTAGAGGACTGAGTTTTTAACATTAGGATTTTTAAAATAAAAAAACCCAGCCAGCAACTACCTTTGTTCTCTTCCATCACTGCGAACAGTACAAAGGTAGACCTAATTTATACTAAATTTGAAGCTATTTTACTCTCTCATACTGATGAGAAATAAAGCTGAAAATCAGTCCTTATCATCTCTGTATAAACTGTCCATTATAATAAAACATATTTTTGCTGTGACTTCAAAACTAGGCTCATATCTGAAGGAATCTACAGAATGGGTGTCAAGATTTTTTTATTAGACATTATCTGACTATTGACGGATTTCATAATCACATCATGATTCTGACTGGAATCGTGAAGTACAATCCCGCCAAGAAAAAGATGCATCTGCATAAAACATGGATTATATATTATAACATTTGTAAAATGAGAAATTATCTACTGCAGCTTTATAGGAAAATACTAGTATGTAAAACTGAAAAAGTGCAACTGCTGCTTAGAAAAGTTTGAAAGGACTTGTTATTACTGGAGTTCAATGGGTGTCTCTTAAAGTTCTTGGAATTAAGTGTAGCATTGTACTAAGTATAGCAAAAACCATATGATGGTGAAATATCTATATTATCTTTTTTTCCCATGAATTATCATGAACATACCAAAATGATATGCATACAAGAGAACAGAAGGAGAAACAGAGTATCTACTACGCTGCTGTCATGACTGACATTTTAATTGGCTTACAAGCGAATGGGGACTGCAGTATGTTTAGACTTAATTTCCACATGTACGGTGCAGCCATTACAACTAGACTCTTCTACATCTGGGAATTAGTTTATAGGATTGCAACTGCTGCTCATCTGGTCTTCTGCTGTCTTTGCCATGAACATGAGTCTTGACAGAGAAACTGTGGCTGGATAAAATAGCTCTCAGACATTAATGTACTCCCTTTAGGTATACTAGCAGAGACCACACCTCTGTAAGCACAGGGAAGTCACAGTGTTTAGAATGGGAGTCAAGTAAAACAGGGATGGGAGACTTGGAGTGCTACTTCTTGTGCTGGAAGGGGAAAGGCAGGGTGGGTGAAAGGTACAGTAGGAACAGCAGCACAAACACACAGCTGGTGCTGGAATCCACCTCATGAGGACTTACTGCTGTTCCATGCAGCTTTCAGGGCACACACCCTGAACAAAGGCCATCTGCATTACAGCTGGATGGGACTTCTCCAGCAAAGTTCCTTTCCTATCCAAAAATTATGATTTGCTAGAATTTTTTTTTAAATTATTATTGCTTTTAATGAAAATGAATAGTTTTTGAGACGATTTGTGTTTGAAACTTTTCTCAGATAGATCCATCACAGATTATCCCAAAGGCGTAAGTTTGCCTTGACTGTACTTTTACTTAGACAAAACATGAGGATAGAGAATTAATGCATGTGTGTCATGGTCCAG
>VZRV01003328.1:1616173-1630303 GCA_013398115.1 Falcunculus frontatus
CAATGAACTTGCAGAAACAAGGTAGTTACATTGCACAAAGGAAGGAGCACATGGCTGAGACAATTGAAATCTAAGATTTGTCTGATGAACTCATAGTGAAATGATCAATGTCCATCAATATTTGAAACTTATCAAATTAAGTTTAATTCCTTAAAAATGAAAATCAAAGTGAACATCTAACTCATCATTGAAATGGCAGCATATCCTGTGATTTCTGGAGGTGATATGGTTCTCTTAGACAACCTCACAAGAAATGCTTTCTATTACTAACACCATCATAAACTTGTCTTCTCTTTCCACAGAAAAGGACAACAAGATAAGAGATGAGAATTTGCTTGCGAAAATATCACATTTGGTAAAGAAGAGAAATTCCTCTATCAATCCCAGAATATTTGAAAAGTTAATAAAATGCAACTCAAAGTACTTTTGTACTGTCATAATACAGTTCACAAAGTAGCAGATCCTGGCTCATTGGTATCTCTATAGAAAAAATAACATTAACGTCTTAGTAGCATTTATCCTAGAAATTTATTAGTGTGTCACAAACTGTGTTTAGTCCTCATATTTTCTTATCCCAGTCTGAAGAGAAATGGTAAAGCCATATAACAGTTTGTGAGGTTTTTTTCTTAGTAAATATAAAAAAAAAGAGCAAGCAAAAAAACTTGCAAAAAAGTAAGGGCTTTTTTAATTGTTCTTTGCTCCCCTCCCCCCACAATGGTACATTTTTCCGTTTAGCTGTGATGTTTATGTTCATTCTGACTCACACTGGAAGGAAAGGAGGTGCTAATATCCATGATCAAATCAGTTCATAAATTTACTTCACTGCCTTGTCACACCATCAACACTTGTTTTTCCACTGAATTTGTTTCTCATTATTTCCTCTCTTCTACCTCACCCATGAGTGGTTTTAAACCAATTGAAAAATATTTGCAAAAACGTCCCCATGCAAAGAAGCATTTTAAAAGTAAGTTGACTTACCTTGGGACAATTCTTCTTCAAATTGGGAGAGTTTCGTGCTTTTTTTGAGCAAGAAACTCTCCTCTGAGGCTCTTCTCTTTCTCTGCCTGTCCTACACTGTGGCTTTAACCTCTGCCATCATTATAATTTCCCTAACCAAGGACTATGATGTCACAACATTTTCATGTTATGATGGACCTCTTTGGGTTCTGGATATAATTACTACTTCTCTGGGTGTAGCTATGCAGTTGTCAAAGAAAAAGAGATAATATAAAAATGAGGAAGCAAACTACACTGCCTGGTTCTTGGCCTATTTTTTCCTTATGTTGATATTGTTTGAATACCAAAGTCTTTGGTACCTTAACCACAAACACATGGAAGCATTTTGCTATCTGAAGAAATCAGAAAATAAACAGGTGATTGAGTTATTTCACTTGTCCCTACTGAAACCTCTTATTGGTTGAAACACAAGAAGAACCGGTATATCTACTGCATCTCATTCTACTGCCTAATCACCCTCTTTCTCTGTTCAGCTGAAACTGAATATTAAAATTGACTATAGTATAGGTCTAAGTGATGATGCAAACTACATAATGTCTATTTTTCCACTCTTCTTTATGCCACTGAATACACTTACCTGGATAAATGACTTTTGGATCTGCAAAGTCACTGAAAATTGTCGGGCAATAGGAGCTCTGCTCGAAGAAACATTTTATTGCAAGCTTTGCCATTGGAAGGAAGCTGGCAAGTCTCTGCTACTTTGGATTTTTAAAGATAGATTTCAAAAGCTATTTTCATCTCAGCTGGGGGTGAGGTCTCCCAAAAGAGGAATCCTAAAGAAATCAGCTTCTCAGTCTGCTAAACAAAATATCAGTATCGAGAGATCAAGGTTGAAATCAAAACTCTGCTCAGGTCGGAAGAGTTTAACCAAGAGTAACACTTCCTCACTGAATGCCACAGACATTTATTTTCCCTGCTGGAGTTCTCCACATCTTCCCCAAAAGCCATAGATGAGATGACACTTAGTTCAAGCAGCTGTGCAAACTGCCATGCTAACAGTGCTTAATCCTGACTGACATGCTCTGGCAATGAAAATGTATCTGAGGGTAGCCCTGTTTCAGGTAATCTTATTCTCTGTCCTTCCCTCTCTGCCCATGCCGAGAGCAACGCAGCTAAACAGAATAATCTCTCTCTCACTCCAAAAATGAAAAACATCTCTGTGCACCTTACCCTGCAATAAACAGAGTCCAGCCTTGACAGTCGCCTGTGGATTAGGTCTGAGTGTAGTCAGAGAGTGGATGTGCCCTGTGTGGCACAGAGAGCTGATGAAATCATCACCAGCAACCTGGAAATGAAGGTCAGACATTTGGTCTTCACAGAGCCCCATGAAACAATCTCAGTTTACTTGAGGTGATTTGAGTCATGGGGTGTCAGAATGAGAACACCAAACCCTGCAGCAAATGGTCAAGTCCAGAGCCGTAACAACAGCTCTGTGGGTGCCCAGGTACCTTTACAATATTGACACGGGGCTATCATTACTTAATTCAGCCAACTGCCACACAGGGAACTTGTTTGTGGCCGAAACAATTGCATTTGAAGTATGATGGAAGAAGTAAGCTTCGCTTCCAAATCTCTGCGTGTTGCATGAGTAGTGGTTTTATTGCTATAGCACACAAGCCAGTAGGAATTTCTTGGTCTGTCAGCTTGAAATAAAACTTAGGGAACTTAAATCTGTACTGAACTTTTTGAATGTCATGGCCCATGCTTTGTTTTTGTTGGGTGTTTCCAGATTGATGACTTAAAACACAGAGGGTGGGTGTGGTTAAACACTCTACTCCCACTCAGTCATTCCTAAAATGTACGTTCATGCTCCGTTGCTCCAAGGTCCCCCTGGATTTGTGTCACTGCAGAAGTGCTCTGCCAGCTCCACAAGCTGAGAACAGGCATCCTGCTCTCAGTTCCACGTCCCCTAAGATGTATAGTAACTACTTGGTGGAAGGAACACACTCTCTGACTAACTTCCTTCAAAAATGATTACAGAGCTTTGCGTCAAGATTTTGAGGCCTCGGACTGTCTGTCATACGAAAACAAATCCTTCCCCGGACTCCATCCTACCAGTTCTAAGCAAGAATGTTTCTGGATGCATTGTAGCAAATAAAATAGTTTGCTTTCTTTGTAAAAATTCCTGCAATAAAATAATGAACATCAGATGTCTGTTTATTGCTAATGTGCTGACACTGCATAAAAAGAGTGCTTCAATTCTCAGCCCAGAGCAGCCTTTCCTACTCTCGATGTCACAGACCCATAGAAACCAAAATTCGACCTCACGTCATGAAACATTCCGTCTTTGCCTTAGACTTAGATAGATATCCATGTCTTCTAATGAAATTTCTGTAACCAATGAACAGATGTAGATACTCAGTCCGTCTCCATCCCCTTCTGGAGAAAATGTATTAGTAGCAAAATTCTCCTGAAGTTGCTCCTTTCCTGACTTCACTCTCTTCAAAAAAGGTCTGTACGGAGGGGATTATTTAATCTCTGGCTATTCTAACTCACTTTTCATTATATTCCTTTTCATCCTGACATTATTTCTGGTGGGAATTCAATTAAGTAATGATCATAGAATCATAGAATCAGTTTAGTGGGAAAAGACCTTTCAGGTCATTGCTGCAACCATAAACTTGACATTGCCAAGCACATCACTAAACCATATCCCTAAGTACCACATGGTATCAAGGAATCATAGAATGGCTTGGGTTGGAAGAGACCTTAAAGATCGTGTAGCTCCCATCCCCCTGCCATGGGCAGAGACTCCTTTCACTAGACCAGATTTCTCAAAGCACCATCCAACCTTACCTTGAACACCTGAGCAGATGAGGCACCCGCAACTTCTCTGGGCAATTGTCTTTTAAATGCCTCCAGTGATGGTGACTCTGCCACTTCCATGGGCAGCATGTTCCAATGTTTGTCAACCCTTTTCATAATTTTTTCCTAATATCCAATTTAAGCCTCCCTTGGTGTAACTTGAGACAATTCCTCTCATTCTATCTTCTTATTTGGGAGAAGAGATTGACCCCCACCTGGCTGCATCCTCCTTTGAGGTAATCGTAGATATCGATAAGATCCCTCCAGAGCCTCCTTTTCTCCAGGCTGAACACCCAAAGCTGCCTCAACTGCTTCTCATCAAACTTGTGCTCCAGGTCCTTCACCATCTCTGTTGCCCTTCTCTGGACTCAATCCAGCACCTCAATGTTTTTCTTGTCATGAAGGGCCCAAAACTGAGCACAGTTTTTGGTGTGAGGCCTCACCAGTGCTGAGTACAGGAGGACAATCACTGCCCTGGTCCTGCTGGCCACAGTATTGCTGATATAGGCCAGGATGCCCTTAGCCTTCTTGGTCACATGGGCACACCAGGCTCGTGTTCAGCCACTGTTGACCGGCACCCCCAGGTCCCTTTCTGCTGGGCAGCTTTTCAGCCACTCTTCTCCCAGGCTGTAGTGCTGCCTGGGGTTGTTGTGACCCAAGAGCAGGACCAGCCACTTGGGCTTGTTGAACCTCACACAACTGGCTTCAGCCCATTATTTTGGCCTGTCCAGACCTCTCTTCAAAGCCTTCTGACCCTCTAGCAAATCAACACTTCCCCAAATGGTGCAACATCCTTTCTGCACACTCCGATCTCTCACGATTTTAACCTGCAGAGCATAGTTTGTGATGGGAAAAGAAAGCATTAAGCCACTGATTTTGTCTGCAGTTTTCCCGTTTTTTTCATAACTGTGTTTCCCAGCTGTGTTTGTTCACTGCATAAAAGCTAACTGGAGTAAATGTCATGCAAATTTAGACGATTTCAGTGCTCTGTGAGACAACTAATACACAAAGACAAACCTATCGAACTGAGTCGCTTCTAAAGTATGCAAGAGGAAATCTACCATGCACCCATCCATTTAGGCATGAGGTAAACTGAAATGAGGTATGAGAGAAAAGCCAGCATCAGCTAGCAAGTTCAATTGTGTTAAGAGAAGTAAGATGAGAACTCAAGAGAACTTAGATGCTGTGGTTAATCCCTTTCTTCATTAAGTAAGAGTCACTCAAGGACTCTCCGATCTCCACAAAACAAGGAGATAATATTTTAAAAGTCCGGTTGTTGAAATTATCCCTGACCGGACCACATAACAATACATTAATATCTGTACTCTTATCAATATAGTTCCATTTGATTTGTTGTCATTATAAGATACTAATCGTATCGACACACAAATGAAATATCTGGTTCTTACTTACGGGTCTCTGTCTACTTCATGGGTTTTGATGAAACATTTTATTTTTTCCAGTTTTATAAACTTATTTTCTTCATCTTCAAAAATGTCCAGGCCAATATTTGAGGTTTTATGCAATATCAATTCTGATAAAATTTGGGGACAAAAGCAGTGCAGAACAAAGGCACCTTTTCTTCTTATGTGTAATCTAAATCTCAGAAATTAGTTTCTTACTTTGTGCTGATGTACATACTGAATGAATATTATATCTCTTTATATTTATCTCAATATAATATCACAGAAAAAGCAAAACATGGCAATCAGCATACAGAGTTCTTGTTAATAGATTTTATTTGCTGTTTGGGTTCTTTTTTCTTCTGAGAGTAAATAAATTTACAACCAAAAATTGTTTTAAAAAATTGCTCTTCCGTATATCTTTTCCAAAGTTGCAAAGTGTTACTGCTGATCATGGTGCTAACTCATATTTCTTTGTTTCCTCGGACTCTTGCTTTTGTGTGTTATTCCTTCAATTAAGATTGCAGGATTTCTGAAGAAGAAATCATTATTTTGCTCTAAATTCATGCAGTGTTTCTCATATGATCCTAAATATAATATAATCTTCAGTCCTTTTAACTAGTGGTCTGTTCCCACAAAAATCTCCATATATTCCCTGTTTCAATGTTGATATTATGAAATTTGTGGAATTACATTATTATACTCCAAAAATTATGCTGTAAATATAAGGCAATAGCTATAAGTAGGGAGAGTTGTCTATGTAGGGGATATTTTTAATCTCGGAAGGAATACAAAGATCAGTGTGCAACTCACTTTGCAAGTTAAAATGTGCTACCAGTGTCATGAGGGGCATCCATGAGACTGAAGAATGACAGGATGAGCAGAGTGGATAAACACAGACATTTTACACTGAAAAATATTTCTGTGGTGGTAAGCTACAATTTAGCCTAGGGTTTCAGTAGGATCTGATGAGTCACCCTAAGCTGCTTTGCAACACATGCAACTGCTACTGCAAACCACAAGCTGGCATTTTGTCCCGGAGAAACTGCAGTTACTGGGTCCTGCCATGTTATACCACGTGATTTCCATATTCTTGAGGCCACTCCTTGGAAAGTCTGAGACATTTTTAGTGCATGGTTTACTGGATTTATAGTATTTTCCTTTAATATGCTAAGTTTCTCCAGGAATTAGTTACTACCTTTTATATTAGCAGTAAATTATACAGTAAATGAGGGGTTTATTGTCTTTTTACTGACAATGTCTGAGAATAAGCAAGGTGGAAGAACAATACTAAAAATAACATCACATGGCATATGGGATATGGTTATACTTAGGATTAGTAACAATTTTTGTAGTGTAATTAGAATCCATTGTTTTTCTTGACTTTAGATATTCTGTAAAATGAGGATAAAAATATTAATCTTTCTGATGATGAAATAAAGTAAACTCTGCTGTTGAAAATTTAGGCATCATCCTCCTCCTCTCTAGTGGAAAAAAATCTTTATCCATGTTAAAGTGTTCTCCCTATATATTAGTCTCTGCTTCAACATTTAATAAAATACCCCCTGGACTCCAGACAAAAATGTGGTTTTGTAGCACACAATAATGTCTGGTTTTGTGCAGAACAACAACAACAACAAAAGATTATTACTATGTATGAGTAACCAAAAAGTTAGATTGATTATGTTTTGCAGTCATCCACAGAAAAACTTGGAGGAAAGGATTAGGCTTATTTCTAGAAACAAATGTGTGTTTTACTATTCAAAGATTTCAACTCTTTCACCATACCTAGAAAATATGTACTGCATCACATTTTATAAGTGGCTTTTGTTCTGAGCAAGTTTTTTCTGATTTTTATAAAACTTTGCTGTAATGGCTTGAACTTTAATAATTTTATAATTTTGCTGCATTCTGCCCTTTTACACTCTTCTGGTGGAGCAATTTCTCCATCCCAGTGGTACTTAGCTAACTGTTATAGAGAGTTTCTTGAATTCAAATATAAAATGTAAATGAGGCCCTTAACTAAATCACAGATGTAAATAACATCCAGATGGATCAGTACATGTATTTCATAAACAGTCCCTATCTTTGTAATGCATTAAATTAAAATCCTGGATCCAACATGCACTAAGTGGAAGTTTCAATCTTCTGAAATCCTTATTTGGATCTGATCTACATGGCTGATGTCCATCTCTAGTCAAAAATCTGTTTGCCCAGAAGAAAATGATTCCCACTGTAGTCACAAATAGTTACACATGTTTCCATGGGTGCCTGTGAAACCAAAAGTTTGCTCAGGCCATGGAAGCAACCTTGTCAGAGGGAAAAATATACAGATCTCATGCTGCAATTGTTTCCTGAATAAAATATTTCAAGTCCTGGTATGTCTGGACTGCATATGGAACGAGCATCTGTATGTTTATATGCACATATTTATGTTTGTATATAGTTTCCAATTCTAATATATATTTAAAAAAAAAGATATTAACTGAAAGTTATGTATTTGACATCACCAACAGCAAGGATAAATGACCACTTCAAGCTAAAATTTCAATTGCTGTCAATATTGTAAGAAAGACATTTTGCACAAATATACACTATGTATGTGTGTACATGCATAAGTGTTTTTATAGAAATATATTAAAGCATTTTTGTAACTGTATAATTTGATGGAACAGAGATTTCTTATTCAAATGTACTGTTATAATACCAAAGTCAGTAGTGGAAAGTGCCGGCAGTGTTGGAGCCAAACTGGGAGACACAGCAAAGGAAAAAATGGGACATGAATGGGAATTACACTGACAGTGGAACCAAACATGTCTTGGTAGCAGCAGAGAGCAAAGCAGGGGGCAAACAACCCCTTACAAAAATTTCAGCTTGGGAGGCTCAGCTTAAACTTTAAGAAAAAAAAGTTAACCAGAAGGTTAGTGTTGGCAATAATCCCACTTTGAGCAGGAAGCTGGACTAGATCAGTATTTCTATGGTCCCACGATATTTTAAAATGTCTGCCAGGTATCCCACCTTATAACAAACAGCACACTGATACGGTAATTCAGGTGGTTTAAAAAGGCTTATCTATGGATATTAATTAGTAGAGCAAGAGGTAGCTGCTCTTTTCTTGGTCACCAATTTATACCCATTTGTGAAAATAGTAATGGGATTTCTCCAATAAAAAATTAAGAGAATTGACCTATAGCAATTTATACTACAAGACTCCCACCTTGAATCTCTAAAATTTACTTTCTCTTTGATGAGCATTGTAATGTTAAGAAGAATAGGGCAGCTGTTAGGAATTATTTTCTGTATCAGCACCTTGGATTCCATTGCCTGGTTCCACTAGTCAGCCCTCCCATTGCTCAGTTTCTTTGATCAGAAAATATTTCCCATACTAAATGTGCCAAAAATGTACCTGCATGTAATAACAATCATTTAACCCAAAGAGTTATCACAGAAATATAATTAAAACAAGGAAAAATGAATAGAATTAATTTTACTATTCAAGTACAATGTCAGAAATTATTTCAATTTTTTATTCACTGTGTTCTGTACCAAAACAAGGTATGAAATATATACTTGATTAAAAATTTTAATTTATTCATTTGAAAACACTCACAAATATGGTCCATTAATTGTCTCATGTAAATCTCTGCACTGTTGCGTCCTTTATTTCAAAAGGTAGAATGACCTTGTACTTGTGAGAGGCAGGGTCAGACATTTTGAGACACTCCCAAAAGTTTCCTCTTTTACTTGGCTTCTGCCAGAAGATTTCTAAATGTAAATGTAAGTACTTTAAAGCATGTCCTGATTGCTTAATGATGAATAACCACAGATGACTTGAGTTCTACTCACTTAGGTACTAATTAGAGATGTCTGGCTGAAATACACCCAACATTTTGGGTTAGCAGGGGAGGAGCTTGGCAACTATTCTGACAGGTGCTAGAATAAGACTAGAAGACTGAGAAACAGGAGTAATTTAGGGAATTAATGGCTGAAAAGATTGACTGTAGCTATTATTTGCTTTGGTTTTTCACCTGTAAAATAGAGAAAATAGTATTTCTTAGGAAAGAACTCTTTGAAGTATTATGAAGATGTGCTGGTTTTGTAGACCACTATGATTTTCTTTTCTGGAAAGCGTTATATATGGTGAGAAGAAGTTATTGCTTTCTGTCTGGTATTGAAGGCAGAGGCATAGTTAATCGTGAATCCTGTACTTTCATCTTTCAACCCAAATGGTACAAAAATATTTTATACTCTCCTTCAGCTTAACAAGCAAAATTACTGTTTCTAAATGAAATATATACCTAAATCCAGCATCCACTGCCAGACTGCAACACTGGTTCACAGGACCCTAATCTGTTTCTTTCCTAGTCACTCTGCATGAGTATTCTTAAAAAGTCAGTGCACATTTTTAAAATGTCATTGCACTTTTACGCATCAATGAACCTCGTAAGTTTTTGCTTCTGCCATACTGATCCTGAAGAAAGCCTGAACTTAGTTTTATCATACACTGGTTTTGTGATGATGACAAATTACAAGTCTATTTTAATTTGCTTCACTGTTTGGCAAATTTTAACACCTCATGTTCATAGCCTAGTGAAGAAAAAGCAAAGAAAAAAACTCTTCCTAGTTTATTAAAGTGAAAAATTATTAATCTTCCAAATATAAATTCAATTTTCCCAAATATACCAAGAAATATCTCCACATATAAAGCAACGACTCAA
The DNA here is from genome assembly GCA_013398115.1 of Falcunculus frontatus. NCBI lineage: Eukaryota > Metazoa > Chordata > Aves > Passeriformes > Falcunculus > Falcunculus frontatus. The sequence continues at coordinate 1,626,117 of VZRV01003328.1, forward strand.
ATGTGTCCTCCTTCCAAGTCTCTTACAAAAACTCAAAAGAACCTACACCCAAAGAAAAAACCAAAAAAAACAAAACCGTGTTGTCTTGTTATTTCCTGGTCCTGGTTTTTTGGGAACTTACATTGTGGAAGCACTTACCCTCTCAAGAACTAGCACTAGATATTTTTCACTGCCAACTCTACTTTGGGAAGCATTTGGACCTTTCCCACCTGAACCTGCTAGAGAATTACTTGAAAGGTTTTTAGGAATAACCATTTCAGCAACTGAAGAGCTAATTAACCATACACAGTGAGATATTTTATATTACTTGAATTTAAAGAGGAAAGTGGAATTACACAATCATTATGTGCCCTTGCTAGAAAGGAAAGGGTAAAATAAACTGTAGAAAATATATTGAAATATCTTGCTTGCTTCCTATAAATAGAAACACAAAAGAAAACAAAATTTCTCCATCACTTCCTTAATTTCTGAAATTCAGGTACCTTTCATGTGTTAATAAAGCTGTCTGTGCTTAGAGCCAATAATTTCTCTGGGCTGGGGCTGCCATGCTGAGCACCAGGCAGCATCACGTCCCTCTGAAACTGTCTTATGACCCCAGTCTATGAAGAAATTCCTAAGAAACACTTGATCAGATAAGAATGTTTTCAAGCAATAATCATGCAAAGGTTTCCCAGATGGATGATTTTGTGCCATGAATAGAACACTGTGGGGCATTGTTTTTTACAAATAGCTTTTATCCTTTCTTTTTTTCATACAGTTGTCTTTTATTTCCTAGCAATGTTGGTGGTAGGAATTGCTGTAGGCCTCACAGGGAACAACCAGCCAGCTCAGAGTTTCATAAAACACTGTGTACAGGCTTAAGCCTGCCCAGATCCACTGCTTAGCACAGAGCTGAGCTCAGGGCAGCTGTGTCACCTATAGCCAAGCTCTTTTCCACCAGTAATTCAAATCAGAACATAATCTGATTTGGGATATACCAACACAGCAATGCATCATCCTCTTTGAGCTACCTCAGGAGCTGGAAACAATACAGGTGTTGTTCATAAAATACTCTTCTCAGCTGATATAACCAGTTTCTCACCTGCCTATCAGTAAGCCAAGCCAGAAAGCAATGTTAAAGGACCTCTTCTAATCTCTGTATCTTAACTTCTTCAAGTATCATGAAATAGCACAGAACTGTTATAAGCATGTTCAGCACCTGATCTCCTGGATGCAGTCAGAGTTCTCTTGAAGGCAGTAAAATTTTAGGAATAATATAAATTAAGAATTTAACCAAGAAGGAAGAGAAGGGAGCATTATGCTCTTGTTTGGTCTCTTCTCTTTTTCCTTGCCCAGAAATAACTCCACAGTGAAAATAGTGAAAAGAGAATCAGACTTGTGTTTCGTGCATGATTTCCAGCAGCCTCGGCAATACAAATTGGAAGCCACCCATCTAGCTGATGCACGAAGACCACTAACCATGTACTCAATAACATATTTCCCTTTTTTGCTGCCTTTTTGGATTATTTCAATGGCGCAGCTCAAGGCAGCTGCAATCAGGGCCTAAGGAGTTACAGCTGTTCATCATGGATGTTTCAAGAAGGAGAGGGTTTGTTTCCAGGGATCCTACTGTGTAGAAGGCTGGCAAGGGCTGTGGAAAAGGGAAGGTACTGAAAAGAATTTCTGTAAAGCTGTTTTCCATAGCTGTGGCTTTGGTCACATGTGGTGAATAGTTGAGGTGGTTTTTGGTTGGGCAGCCTGGGCATTTTCGCAGCAACTATCAGGCAGTCAGCATTTCAGAGCTGGTGACTAAATTATTGTGGGGTTTTGGTTTTCAGCCATTTTCCTTGATGTATCTTATAAGGTCAGGCATGGACGGATGTTTGTAATGAAATAGCTCATTTTTTACATTTGCTCTTTCAGGTTGCCAGCATGTGAGGCTGGGTCAGACTTTCAGTCAAACTCATAATTTTGGAGAAAGCACTATTCAAAAACATGTGGGTAAGTACAATAAGCTGCTGAAAGGAGACTTCCCAATTTATTTAAAGCAAGAGAGACAGGAGAAGGTTCTTTTCTTATCCCAAATGAGCCGATGACTTTGCTTTAATTATATCACGGTAAAGAAGGCCCAGTGTTTTTTGCTGCTGACCTTTTCAGATCTGAAAAGCAACATTATTTGCAACACTAGGCAGTTACCATGGTGCAGTGGACTTATTTTTAGCCAATAGCTGGATGATTAAGCTTGGCAGAGAATGATGTAGATATATCGTGACAGAAAACTTCTCTCGTGGGATTTTTCCAGATATTTACTGGGCATCTTTTTTGGGTAAATTTAAATTGCCTTCATTTGATTACCTTTTCACTCTTGTTTTCTGTGGCAGTCTGTTGTTGAGTGACCAACTTAAACAAATAAATAAATAAATATTGCTACATTACAAGGAATTTTCATTTCTAGAGATAAGTGTAGAAGATATATATTGATGATTTTAATATGAATCAAATGCTTCCCAGATTATGGAATCTTTTTCCATATGGCACCCACACAGTGAAGTTTTATGAGTCTAGCTCTCCAGCTGCATCTGTTTATAGGAGGTGTGTATGCCTACAATGACTGTCTCTTGGTGCTGAGCATATTTCATCTCTCACCTCCCACCACTGTGGCAAAGGTAAACAAAGCAGGAGTTAAAAGATAGAAGAGGATGAATGAATCCAGCAGTCTTTGTGTCAACTAAAGCCAGAAGACAGAAAGGAAGTGATATGTAGCAACAGGAACCTCATGGAAATTCCTGACAGTTATACCATTCTCCCACAGATTCTACAAATGTTTTGGATAATCCTTAGTGCCATAATGACAGGGACTGTACACATGAATGCAGATGATGTCTAACAAATGTCTTCCCTCTCTCTTCCTCTGTGTGTGTATATATGCACATTCATACATATAAAATTACAATCATCTCTTAAATAGAAATTTTATTGCAAGACATGTCCTAAGGAGCTTCATGAACCATAAAATGTGACAACAAAGCAAATAGGTACCATGTGCTCTACACAGTCATGGGAGAGACATTTGCAGGCACTCAGGGATCACAGTGATATACCTGCATGGATTCAGGTTATACCATGCATGAAGAAACTCTAGAATCGTTAGAATAGTTATGTGCATTTTCAATGCCTATTTCATATATAAATTCCATGTATGCCAAGACTCTAATGTGATTTACGTACAGTTTTGTCTAATGCTTACGTGACTGAAAGGTGGAAAACTAGCAGTTTCTAGGCTTTTGGAAGTGGAAATTGGGGAAAATGTTAATGAAGAAGATTCATGAAGAAGAGACTGATGTTAGACAGGCAGTTAAGGCTGGCCTCAAGCTATGTTCAGCACCAAGAGACAGGCATTTTAGGCATATAAACCTCCTATAAACTGATACAGCTGGAGAACTAGACCCATAAATCTGAAATCTGACTGGCACTGTGTTGGTTTCCTGTAAAAGGCTGCTACCTGTTCAGGTATGCCTATAATATGCTTGTTGAACCACCTATGTGTGTCCTCCAAGAATCTTACCATGAGAAATGTGTACCAAACATACATATACGCATGCTAAAGTAAGATTAATAAAATAAATAAAGGAGAAAATGGATCAGAAAATATCTCTCCTTCCACGAAGTAAAAATTGATTACAGAAGGGAAGGAAAGCACAGTGAAATTTTAGGTTACCTTTAAAAATATCTTATCCTAACAGTTCCCTGTCATAATTTCTACTCAGTTTGTTGTAACCAGATTAATCATGTGGAATATTATAGAAGATGTAACTTCTGAATGTGCTGTAATAATGTACAGTAAATGCTCACCTTTGTAAAACTTAGTAAAACTTATGAATGAAAGCAAACAACAAGTTCAGAATCAGCATCTAATTCCTCTGCAACCTAAAGAAGAAAAATTCAAAATGTTCTTGCTTTTTCCCTAATCAATAAGGCTGTTTCTCACCAAGATACTTATGATGAAAAAAAAAGAATTCTACTTTAAAAAAAAAAAATTAGATATTTTTTAGAAAATTCACTGGAAACTTAGATTTTTCACTGTATTTTTTCAATAAAACCAAACATCTTTGCAAAATCACATGCATTTTTTTACTCATTCTTTTTTTGAACAAGTGAGGGGTTTTACTTGTTATTTCTGCTTCTACATCTCAACCTTTTTTTTTTTT
>VZRV01003328.1:1630335-1758959 GCA_013398115.1 Falcunculus frontatus
CATCTCAACCTTTTTTTTTTTTCTTTTTTTTTTTTTTTTAAGTCATTGCAATCTATTACAAATGTAGAAATGGGAACATGATTTTCTTGGCCATCGTTTGGCCAAACCTGATGAAAGAATTCTTGGATATTTTAAGGGAGATTTAGAGGAGAAAAAAGAGAAGATCAGGAAAATCAATGAATGTTTAAAGAGCTTACAAAATGAGAAAATGAAAATTTTGACCTCCTACAGGAAAAAAAATCAATTGTGGAACTGCATTTTTGATTTGGGTTACAATTTCTTTATGCAAGCGAAATGGAAATAGGTGAAGTACAAAATGTGCACCTGATTTCTGGAAGAAATTTACAAAATCATTAACCATGCACTAGCAAGCCGCCAATAACAAATGAGCCCAAGACCATAAATGCAATTTTTGTGTTGAATTATTTGACTAGTTAGATTCAATAAATCTTTAAATCAGACCTTCCTTCTGAGGTATCTTTTATTGTGTGCTTTCACATTCATGTAGCTTTATTGATTGTATCTTCTTCACTGCCATATGTTAAATTGCAAGCAATAAAATTGAAACATTAAATCACATTCCTTTCCTTTCATGTGTCACTTACCTATTGGGAACATATGTTACACTGGCACAATAAAACTTGCCCTGAAGGCGTAGTCTGTGTATGCGAGGCTGTGAAAATGGAGGCGTATAAAAAGGTCCCAGTGTCCTACCTGAAGATTAAGCTTCAATAAAATAAAATTATAAATATTTCAAACATAAAATATGACTTTTAATGATGTAGTAACAAATTCTCTAGAGTCCATGGCTGTAAAAGGAATGCAGAGGATATCTGCAGCATGTGTCTTCCAGCAGATTTTACCACCCCACCTGTGATGCAGGTCACAATATTTTCTTGAAAGGGTTTAACTCAGACACTCTTCCCACTCAGTTGAATTTTTTGCCAGATAAACCTAGCTAATATTTCTTCTTTATATAATGCCTTTTTTTTTTTTTTTGCTATTCATCTTAGACAACTGAGACCTACACAAAGAAAATTAATAGTAATTTCATTAGGTTTTAAAATAATATCTGATACCTAACTAAGTGATATTAGTGTATAAGATATTCACTAATACCTCCTTTAGAACTAGACTGATTGGTTCTCTCTTAGACACAGGCTGTTGAACCACATAACACTTCCGATGTAATAATTCCTTAAGGCTCCTACCTTTATGAAGAACTTGGGCAGATAATTAGATAAAAATGCAGTTTTTAGTCGGTTTTGTTCCTTGCTCATAAGCACCACATGATCCTCATACTAAAGTCCATAAACTTTGATTATAAATTTATATTATACAAACAATGTACAAACTTTTTAAAAGGAAGGGAAAAGTACAGAATTTGGGTTTTTAGCAGAATGCATATTTCAGAAAGTTTTGCTTATCTTATTTCTTTCCTCTTGCCTGGCCTTGGCAGAGCTTGTTCAGCAGCAAGCAGAAGCACAGCATGGCAGTTTGAAGAAAGTGAAGAAAATATTTTTTATAGCTAAATCTTAAGCTCAAACCAGAGAGTATATAATTGTCAAAACCACACTGGAACTAACTCACCTATTCTTTCTAGAAGTGCCATGGGGTTTTCATTTCACAATTGGCCCTTGGGACATTAGAGTTTATTGTTTGTTTCATTGCAAAAGACTGTGAAATACTGAGATTGAAAGTAACTTTAATTTCATTTCCAAAAAAAAGAAAAAAGTTTAACTGATATTTTCTAGCGCATGAGTCCAACAAAACAGCTGGAGTTTCAATGAAAAGGACTTCTATCTCCATTATAAAGGTGAATTTTCTGTGTTGTTTGGGAGAGATACTTGATTCCTCCATTTGCTCTGTGATCATGCTATAGTTTGACTATACTTGTCTATCTCATCCAATTCTTTTTCTGCTGTCTACAGTCCTTGCAAATGAGTTTTTCAGTAAAAAATCAAAACAATGTCTAACTTAATGAGCATTATAAAGAAAAGCTGTCAGTTCATGAAATCCTTATTATTTAATAACGAAAAGTCTGATTTTGAGGCATTATCCATTGCTTTTTATTCTCAAGCCCAGGAGGGAGCAAATCAATTGCAAATGCAAAATTTGTCAAAGGCTTTAGGCCCAGCCCTTGCAGAAGAAGTACAGCCCATGCTAAATGGGTGTGCTCCACAAAAATTACAACGGGGTAGTGGAAGGAGTCTTCAATCCTGGCCAGAAAAACTGCTTATGCAGCTGGGTCACAGATGCTAATTTAGAGGAAGGGGTACAGAAGTGACTGCAGGCATTTTCTTTCGAAAGATTTGATCTGCTATATCTGTACAGCATTTCAATGTTATATAGGTCCATAAACTAAAAATATGAATACCAAACAGGGAGGATGTAACAATCTTGTATAAGTCCTCTTTTAGCTGTTGCTGCCCTCTTTGTCAACAAACTTTCAAATCTCCAATGAATGCATCAGTCCCATGGATTTGTATCTTAAGGTGGGATACACTTCAAATTTTAGCCATTTGAGGTTTGATATTTAAGTCTGAGCTAGTTACCTTCCTCTATAACAAAGCTTTCAGAGAAATAGATTTCTATTTTACAAAAAAAGTAAGCCAGTGTTTGGATACCCTGAGTTTTTTTGGTTAATATGAAAGGAATTTAGGTGATTTGATCAGAAATTAGCTTTTTTTATACTCTTAAAATCCCATTCCTAGTTCTCATTTATTATTCTTATAGGGTTGGATTCTACAGACCTCTACCACTCCTAAGGCAGCCCCTTCCTAGACAACTAATACCACTGTTTTCAAAGAGTTAACTGGGCTGTCCAGCACTTCTCAGTGAATAAGCATGCTTGAATCTGGCTCTCCTCCCGAGCACATTGAATGAGGTTGGCTAGGAATCCTTGATTTACTGTGAACAAATGGTTAAAGCAAAATTCAAACTGGATAAATAGATCATTGATGTAATAACCAGTCATTACTACCACCCCCTGCTACTATGACATTATGAATACAAAATATCATTATGGGATTAGATTTGTGAGGATTAACTGCATTGAAAATTCTGTACATGGTTACGTGTGAATCAGTTTTGTGAGTGCAGTTCCAGAGGGTGCATTCTTGTAGAACCATCCAAAAAAATTTAAAAAACCCAAACTCCTTTATTTATGTGAAACTGTCTTTGTATTGCTTAAAGTGAAAACATAGCACAGCAAAAGACAATATTTCTAATATAATGATAGTGTCTTCTCATCTGTAGCTTTGTGTATTAAAAAAAAAAGTTTATGGTTACACTTAAATCAAGTGAAAAGTTGGGCAGATAAGTCAGGTCTATCAAAAAGCAGGGTAAACTTGTCTGCACAGAAGTTTCTGTTGTTGCAGAGAAGCTGCATTTAACCAAGGGAACTCACCAAATTTAGGCTGGATGTCTCACAAACACACATATATATGTGAATAAACACATATATCCAAGCCTGTACAGCCTAAAGTTAATTCTCGCACAAAAGCTCTGTCAGAGCTTTTACAGTATGAGCCTCTGAAGTTTTGAATGTACTCAGAGTCAGCTAATGCTTTGAGGTAGACCTACATAGACAGTCTGGAAGACTTTTACCTGAAGAAAGCCGGATTTAATTAGAATCCACGTTAGGACAGCTCTGTAAATATAGCTCATCACAACTCAGTCACACAGAGTACAAAACAAAGGGTTTATATACAGCTCTCCCCTGTGCCTCTGCAGGGGTGCTCTCAGCTTCTGGCCAGCTCAGTAGCTTCGAGTTGCAGCAAAATTGGCACAGCTCTTTCTGGCCCTGGGGGAGTTTTCTTTCCTCATTTCTGATGCCTGGTTGTCTCTGTCTGTTGCTCCTCACAGCAAGCTCTCCCACTCAGTTGTGTGGGGACCTTTCTATGATTTTCAACTCTTTGTTGGCCAGCTTGGAGTCTCTGAAGGCTTCTCTTTTCTAAATGAACTAAATATTTTCCAAGGAAGGAAAAATTTTCTAGCCATGGAACTTCACCTGACCCAGTGGTTTTTCTTATGATAATGTAACACATGAACACAAACAAAGAGTAGTACTATTAATACATATATATGTAGTAGTACTATTTTTAATATATATATATGTGTATTCCTTGGCAGTAGTATTATTTACTGATCCTAGGCATGAAAGAAAGGACACATGGAAGGTTTGCAGTACCCAGTACCCAGTACTGGAGGTGCTCAAAAATCAATTGACTGAATCACACCCGTGGCAAAGACTGGTTCACCTATGCAGAACATTTTTACACAAACTTTGGCTGAAGAGCCTAAGTAGGCAATAATGTCTTTCTGATAATTATCCAAAGTTATCGCAGGAAAAAGATTCCTCGAAGAACCCAACAGATAAACCCAGATAATCAAGATTTGCAAACTGAGAAGTCCCTTCAGATGAGAAAATAAGAAGTGCTAAATTGAGAATATCTCTGAATTACTTTTATTCTCTAGGGAACTGTCACCAACCCAAGCTGAGCTTTAATTCAGAGTCTAGAAAAAAGCAGCATAAGTTTCAGCCTTTCTTCCTTGTAAGAAGAAATTTTGAGTTTTGGTTGTTCTATTTAATTTTGTTTTGATTTAAACAGGAGGAATAATAGCAGCCATACATATTCTCTTGCTTCCAGGGGATTTAATAATATTTTTTTACTAAGTGTAAGATATGTCAATACTCCTAAATGTAGTAGACTGCACAGCAAAATTGGATCTTAAGCCACCAGCAGCTTGAGGCAGAGGAGTTCATTTATAGGGAAGTTTTCTATTCAAACAAGGAAGTCATATTTGATGACAGAGTTTCTAAAATATGTTTTCTAGTTACTCCAAGGAAGTCACCAAAACCCAATTAAGTGAATGTAAATATGATTCCTTGAAAAAAACCCACACCATTGCATAGTAAAAATCTATTCAACATATATTTTAATGAGAGAAAAGTGCAATACATAAAATAACTTTTAAAATATTTTCTTCCTAGTCCTTGCCAACAATCAACTCTTGAATAGAGGAAATTTCTGGAAGGTCTCCATTTCCTAGCAATACTTATTGCTACTGGGTTCAGCATTCCTGTTGCAAATTTATCTCCTCCTTTGTAACTTTGGTAAAAATACAGAGCAACTTGACTAAAGTCATATTAAAAAAAAAAAAAAAAAGACCCAAACACCTAAAGAGCCACCCTCTTCCAATACAAAACTATATGAAAATTTTTAGACAATACTTCAAGAGTGACACCATAAGAAAACCACTTTTAGATTGATTTAGGTGAAAATTTCTGACCTTAAACTAATTGTTATTTATCTTGTTTCTTGATTAGAAAATTAACTACATGAATTTTCTTGACACTCTCAACTTTTCTTAAAAAGCACCAAAATTTTCTGATTTAGTTAAGGCATTGGTGACATTAACTTATATGTTGTTCCTCAGTTTACAGCTCGAAGAATATTTGTTTGCACATTGCATTTCCTATTCAATTCACTGTCTCAGATAACAAAGGGAGCAAACCATTGAGATAGTTAAAGTGCTAAAAGTAAAAGGAGCAATAAAATATATTTTAAACATTGGTAAACCTACTCCCAGAATGGTATAGTGGAAGCAGATTGAGAAATGCTAAGAAGAAAACTGTACCTCCTGTGTGGAGTTTTATTTTCCAAAATCCCTCCAGCTTTTATGTAAAACTACTCTCTAACTCTCTTTCCTTTCTCAAAGGTGCTTAGAATTTCTTGAGAGGAAAAAACCCACAAACCAAATCCTGAAAGAAGTCATCCCACTTCATATCTTTTGTTCACACTTACCATGTAGCTCAGGTTTTTATGTAGTAAGGCCAAGGTGTGAAATTTGCCTTTTGTCCTGTTTCACCCAGTCAGCAAAGAAAATCGTTCTAGGCAATGCTCCAGGAGACTAACATCCATTTCACAAAAAGTAAATCTGTTTAATATTAATAGCCTACATTGCACTGCCCACCCTTGTAGGATGGTGATGAAACCACTTTCCCCATCTGACATTCCAACATGCCAACTCAGAAATGTAATAGCTAAATCTCCCTTAGAAAGATATTTCCAAGTATCCCACATTCACAGTATTTTCCTGCAGGCTGAATTTATTTTTATAGTCTCTGCATATTTGCTTGTCCAAGAAAAGGATGCCAAATGCCATTCCTATCAATTGCTAAATACATATATATGATCCATTTGGAAAGTATTGCAAAAATTTGAAACTGTAAATATCTTTGCAAGCTGCAGAAAAATCAGATCGATATGCTTAAAGGTGCTATGAATACACGAGTGCCAGATGTACTGGGCTACAAGAAAGCACCACTCCTTTTTGTCATTTACTCCTTAGAGTCTTGATAAAAACAAATCTGTTCAGTAAGGGGGCTCACAAAATGAGCAGTGTTACAATTTACTGAGATAGAAGCAGAGAAAGCAAAGACATGTCAGTGTTTAATATGATCAAACTAATGGCAGCACAACTTTAAATTTATGAAAGTTCTAAACCACCTGGTTTCCACAACATGGATCTCAGTGTGAAATTGTTGTTCTGGTTCTCCTGTAACACTGCCATGATGGAGGGTTGGTTTTCCAAAATAAATATAACGAAAACAATCTTGGGCAGTTCCGTGTAGCAAAACACTCTTCAGGACAAGGCACAGATGTTAACAAATGGGTCAGATGTACACTTTATAACCCTTGTGGTTATTTTCTGCTGAATTTAAGGGGGAGAAGTAGAAAACAATGTATTTTACATAGTTCAGAAAATATTTGATACCAGCCAACATTATCTCAAGCTAGTAGATCTCTTGCATTTCAGATCAGATGCATGCTCTTTATTCTAGTATGATTGCTGCATTTTACATGATTCTGTGTGGTCCAAGTTTTGAGTATGGTCTGTGGATGTTCTTGCAACATGAATTGATTGATTGCACAGCTCTTTAGTTATAATAATAAAAATAAAAATGTAAGGCAAATAAAACCAAGATTATTAGTGCAATAAATAGCAAAATAATTTCATTAAAGTGTAATTACAATTACAATATTGAGAAGTAGAGAAGAGAATGGGAGAGTAAGATTAATAACTGAAATAATTTTTCTCTTCTCAAGTAAATTTGGATCCTCATTTGTCCATAAATGCATCAGGGATCACTGTGAGATTGTTCTTTCATCAAAGCCTTGGATTCGTCTTCTCAAAATGTTGCTGTAAACAAACCAGGTAGTAGGTTTAGCCAGAAGTCTATGGTCTCACCGTGCCTGATGCAAAAAAGTAAAGTCATTTCCCCATTTCTTTTTGGACTGAATGAACTCTACCTATGGGCATTGGTCTCTTCTCCCTGGTAACAAGTGATGGGAAGAGAGGAAGTGGCTTCAAATTGTGCCAGGGGAGGTTTAGAATGGATATTAGGAAAAATTTATTCACTGGCAAGATGGTCAGGCATTGGAATAGGTTGCCTAAGGAAATGTTGATCCCTGGAAGTGTAGAAAAGGTGTGTGGATGTGGCACTTGGGGACACAGTCTAGTGGTGAACATGGCAATGCTGGGTTAATGATTGGACTTGATGAGGTGTTTTCCATCCTTGATTATACTCTAAGAGTTGGTAAGAAAAAAAATTCATTTCCTTAAGTATGAATTATCAGGATGAGTTTATTTATAGCAAGCATTAATTTAGTGATTATGCATTGCTAGTTTATGTATTCGATGCACTTTTTCAGATTTTAGCTGTTGCAACTCTTTAGATTATCAAAGAAAATTTTGGGATCCAAAGGATATAGGTTTGAGGTATACCAGCGTGAAGTTTTGAAGGCTTTCATTTAAATAACGTACTAGATTTCTATCAGAAATCAGTAAATTTACAGAATACTGTTCTGGACTTTATAAATGTGTTTTCATTATTAATAATGAATCACATTTTCTTCTGGCATAAACTGGCACACCTCCTTTGAAAACAATGAGACTATAACATTTTATTATAACTGAGAATTGAGCCCTTGGCACCAGTTTCTGCTTGTTGATATTCTGTGAAATAAAAGTGATTTGGTTTTGAGTTGAGCACTCAGGATTGCACCAAATAGTCTGGCAATTTTGCATGCCAAAACTGTGGGCTGTTGATGTGTGGCAAATGGTTAGATGATATGCAGAGGACCTGGAAACAGAAAGAAATCTCTGCTTGAGTTATTTCATCCTCCACACGTGGTGCCACTTTAGTCAACAAAAACAGTTTATTTCTTTATGTGCTTCTTTAATTTTTTCTCTTTTTTTTTTTTCCACTTTATTTGGGCTATAACAATTTTGAAAATGTTGTTTCAGTTAATTTTTTGATTGAGTGCCCAGAAGCTTTTGCTCTGAAGGAAGAAAGCTTCATAGTGTGAAAATTTTAGCATTTAAAATTAAGATTCTGTCTTACAAATATTTGCAAACATGCTCAATTCAGAGGTAGTCAACCTAAAATTTCTGAACTATGAATGTTTTGCAAGCATATGGTATGAACAGATGATGTAGAACAGGATAATAAGAGCTTGTATGAACAGCCTACCAATATCACGGCTGAGTTCTAAAGTTATCCATCTAACTGCATCCAAAAAAATTACTATGACTTGCTTTGCCATGTAGAGTTACTCTCTCTATAATTACTATAACTGTGGTTATTAATTTACATTTAAAATAAAATGACTATATATTTACTGTTAGTGATGTGTTTAGGAGTCTATTCGAGGAATAAAGATTAAGAAGCTTTTTTAAATTGTGTACCACCATTTTAATTGTATGGGACTATGTTTTGGATTTGTGCAAGAAACAGGTGTTTTTGTTGTTGCTGAGGAGATCTTACACACAGCCAAGGCCTTTTCTGCTCCTCCCCTCACCCCACTAGCAAGTAAGTTGGGGTTGCAGGAAGAGCTGGGAGGGACGCAGCCAGGACAACTGACCCCAACTGACCAAAGGAATGTTCCAGACTGTATGGAGTCATGCTCAGCATATAAAACCAGTGGAAAAGGAAGGGAGGGGATATTCAGAGTTATGTCATTTCTCTTCCCAAGTCACTGTTACACGTGATAATGGAGCCTTGCTTTCCTGGGGATGGCTAAACACCTGCCTGACCACAGAAAGTGGAGAATGAATTCCTTGCTTTGTTTTGCTTGGTAGTCCAGATTTTGCTTTACCTCTTGAACTGTCTTAATCTCAGCTCACAACTTTTCATACTTTTACTCTTCTGATTATCTCTCCCATTCCACCAGAGGAGGATGAATGAGTGATGAGTGTGTGGGGTTGAGTTCAAGTTGGGGTTAAACCATGATAGTGGAATAGAACAGAGTGAAAGAAATCTTGTGTCTGAGGACATTCTGAGCACTGAATCTAGGAAAAGTAAGAAATTAATGTGACACCAAAGGTATGAAAGAAGAAACAAACGAGGGAGTGAATAGGTTGCTACTGAAAAACGCGATTCCAACATTTCAGATAGGAAGCAGCAATCAAAGACTATCAGGTATGATCTAATTTTTCTGAAGGATTGTTGGAGATATTATATTTTATTTTATTTCAAGACCAGTAGAGACCACTACTGCTATCCATTTTAAACTCTCACATCATAAACAGAAGAATTAAGCCAATGATTTTGCAGTGTGATCAAAGTTTTTGATTGAACCAGTAAATATCTTTCAGCAAGGTATCCTAAAAGTCTCATTATGATGAAAAGCAGTACCTAGGTTATTAATAAACCACCCTATTAAGCTATTATACTATTTTTCTTACAATTTCAGCCTTTAGATCTAGTTACATTTTCCAATGGATTAAAGACTCTCCTGCAGTTTTAGCAATGCCATGGAGCAGTAAAATTTGCTGATGACCTTAGAGGCAATGTACCAAGACACTAAAAAGAGGAAAATGTGGAATAGGATTTAGGTAAATATGAGGACTTAGAAAGAAATGAGAAGAAATATGTGATGTCAGTTTTGTGAAAAATATTCTCGTCACAGGAGAAACATGGCAAAAGAAATCACATTTTTGCCAGATGCATGGAAAGCAAAACATATGGCTTGTTTGTCTCACATTTTTTGCATATTTCTTCTGTGTTGACAGACAGGTTTGGGGAAGATGGAAAGTGCTTTTCATTTCAGTGAGATGTCCATATCCTTTTTATCTTTCTTATTTCTATTTTTGCCAGCTTGTAAAGGACTGTTTCAAACAGTTAAAAATTATTCCAAAGAACGTTAAAACCAGGCATATATTGGAAAAATTAAAGAACAACCGAGAAATTTTGATCAAGTCCTACAATTTTATAAAATATATCATTTTTAGGGAACTGTCTTTTTCCCAAATTCCTTGGAACAGGATTTTAGCAATGAAAGGAAACAGTATCTAAATCTCCTGTTATTAATTAAGATAGAAGAGTATCTGTTCCACCTGGTTAAAAAGTTAAGGTAAATTCCTGATCCACCTGACCAACACTAAAAATTACCCCAAAACCCCCAGGTTTTTCTACACTCATAAGTGTGACAATCCCTAAATATAGATGCCTAGTCTTGGGAATAGACTTCACAGATGGCCTCCCAAGTTTGTCTCAGTCAACAGAGACATTGTGGCAGCTGAGAGTCGGTTCTGCAATGCACAGTGGATTGGGCAATAGGACAGCAAAACATAGGGAGGAAATCTGTCCTCTTCAGGGCCTGGAGGATGTCTGTCCCTTGAGCACATGGACTTGCTTCATAGATCCTAACCTTGCATCTGGATGTCCTGGGAACATGACATCAGGACATCTAAAGAGTTCAGAACACTTCCCTTTGGGCATAAAGTATAGTTATATGAGCCCATACCTATGTTCTTCCAAAACCTTCCATTTCAAGGAAACCTTGTTAGCAGCAGAAAGCACTTGACTTAATTCCTTCCTCATTTTAGCAGGGCCTGGGTACTGCAAGCAAGGAATGAAGGTCCAGCATTTTTCACAAAGAAGCAGTTGACGGGAGAACTTATTTATAAATAAGAATTTCATGGCTTGGGGTTTTTTCGTTTTGCCTTTTTTTTATTTTAATTTTTCTCTACTTTTTTTTCTCATCTTATCATTTTTGAAACAGATTTTTTTTTGTTAGAGTTGTGTGAAACTGCGACTCTAAACAGCGCAGTAGCTTAGTTATGGATAACTGCCACTGTTCTGGTAGTTAAACACACCAGTTTAGAGCAACATATTTTTAAAATTATCCCAGAGTTGTGACATTAATTATTTTTATTAGGAAGCTGAGATGAGAAACTATAATTAGTAATTAATCTCCAATATATAGGTTGGCAGTTAAAAACTTACTATGGATTAAAACCAAAAAAATTACACAAGTCATGTAATAAGGACAAAATTAAGCTGTACAGTAGGAAGGTATTTAAACAGGCATCTGACTTAAGAGATGTCCTCTGAAATGCACTGTTTTAAAACAGGAGTGTGGTGGAATCACAGAGAGAAAATAGTAACCAATACGAATATTCATGTTTATAAGTATTTCAATATTTTGGGGGTAACTAGGAATACGTTTTGCGTGAAGAGTAACATAAAATTCAGTTAATGAATATGCTTTCAGTCAAATATTTAACAGTATGCAGCAACTATAATGAGAATCAGTCTTCTTATAGAGAAGAAGAAGAAGTCATGTAAAGACTTCAGAGAAGAAGTCATGTAAAAATTGAATAGGGGCCCTGAGATGTGTGCCTTTGTACAATACCTTTATAAATCACTCCTGAAGAACCAAGTCAGCATCCTGCTATGCACAGCTGCTTGCCCAGAGAAGTTCAAATAGAAAAAATATAGAAAAAAAAACTAATGTGGAAAAACACTATACGGCTGAAAAATTAGGCAAGCACAGTTTGTACTGGATCATTAGTCATGTATTGGCAAGTCCTGATTATTCAGGGTGTCACCAGCTCAGAAGTCATTTGACATTCTGATTTAGCCTGTAAATATGTAGTCACATGCTAAATAAAACAGTCATTTTTTTCTAATGCTGTTTTAGCAAAAGATTCTTTATCTATTTAGAAACTCCCGCCAGTGTTTTGGAATTTCAGCATACAGAACAACTGGAGAAGCAAGCCCTTAACTAAGCCACTTATAAACTTCTCTGCTCTTACAAATTGGTTATCCACGTGCAGTAGTCTATCCTATGATGGTTGCTCACACTTTGTTGAGCTGAACCAAGAAAAATGCAGGTAAATGTCCAGAAAGCTAATGGTAACCAAAAAAAAGTTCGTTGGATTGAAATTAAAGGTTAACATAAATTAAAAAAAACTTGCACAAATAAAAATGAGTCATGCAACTTTGCTTAAAAACAAAGTCCACTTCAGAGAATGCCCAAGAAAAATCCTGCTGCATGAAAGTAGACAGAAGCGGTACTTTTGGAGTGAGCAAAGGATCTTTACAATTGGTCCAAGTAATAATATTATCCAAACAGTTAGATACATTTTGGAACCTAGGAATTACCAGAATGCTGAATTGAAATGAATAAAATCCACTCCAATGCATATACACAGAAGATGAGCAAGGAATGCTTTATCCATTTACAAAACAAATGAATGAAGTTTTTACCATTTTTCCAGATGCATTAGATTAAAATGAGATCAAGCCAAGGAGATGGTTTCAGACCACTAAAAGCAAATACTCCATTAAAAGCAGATTAACACTGAAAGCACAATTGTTCTGCACATTTTTCTTATAGATTTTAGTGTCACCTACTAGGGTGCAAAATACAGATGATGACTGGAAATGCTAGGTCAGGGACTAAAGGTGAATTCAAGGTGAGAAGTGTCTTAAGAACAGAAACAGAGAAAGAAACACTAAATATATCCAGCCAGACAATCTATAAGATGAATTTATATGATGGTGTAGTTTATGCTTTCCCCTTAGGGATAGTGTACTTATCAGTAAGTAGAAGATATCAATGCCAGATCTGAAATGAGAAGAGTGCTTTTACTTTTTTGCTGTCAGCAGAATTTAGCAGTATCTACAGGGAAATACAAGGGTCTAGATTATATTTATTGTAAGACAAGCAAGAATTTGAAAGTGGGGAAATATATTAGTATGCATTTGTGACAGCTGGATAGGTAGAGAGAGATGATAGGTTTTCTAGCATTTGCATTCATTAAACACTGTACTAGATTAATAGGCTTCTATTGCCTAGGATTTGACATTTGTAGATATTTATATTAATTTTCCCTCAAATATTTAGGACATAGTTAATAATTATTGAGATTTCATTTTATTGGCAATCCAAGACCTATTTCTAAAATATTGTAATGTACTCCATGTTTCAGGAAGAAATCATGAGAGCAGGAAATCTCACTGGCAAAGTATTTTTATAGCAATAACTGAAAATATCTTTTAGTCTGAGTGGGATTTTTAAAGTTGCTTATCTGCCTCTAGATAACAGTCATGCTGTGTCTTTAGAAATAGGGAGGGACAAAAATGAGGAATAGTACTTAAAAACAAAAGCAGTAGACAAATAGCTACTTGCATTATTCAGGAATGGTCATTTGACTCAGAGGTCAGAGTTTTGATCTCCATCCACCAATCATTATAATTCAAATAACATGCACATTGCAGTCACAGAGTAATATGGCAGTAAAAATAAAGCCTACTGGCACTTGACAATAGTTTGGAATAATAAAGTGGTACAGTGATATGGCAAGTGAGGTCAATGTCTAGTTAGGAGTTGTAATTGTTTACGAGCCTGTCTGGAAAAGTAGGTTTTGATGTTTATGCTTAAAGTTCTTGGTGAGCAGAGATTTGGCCAGACTGGTGGAAAAAGTAATGTTTTCTAAAAGAAGTTCAGCTTCCAGAATGGTTTCCAGCCCTTATATTTTTGTTCATCAAGGATGAACAGCCACTAGGACTGCAGAGCGGTCCTTGGGGCTTATGATTTAGGCATAACAAAGACAGTTGACAATGTAGCTGCAGATCCAGTACCAGTGATTTTAGGCTGTGTGCTTCTTATTTTGAAATGTTCTCAAATACAGTTTTTATGACCAGCCATTTAGTCAGGTTCTTTAGAAACACACACCTATTTCTCCCCTTTTCTGACTGGTTACAGTGTTGTTTGCTTTAAGAAGCCTAAAAAAGACTTTAACAATAATGCTGATTATTTCTGTCACCTGCGGCTCAGTAGATGAACTTAAGCAGTTCAGTGAATGTATATTTGGAGTCCAGACAAAACCTCAGTGGAAACAAAACTAGACATTCAAAAGTCTGTGCCATGTTTATGTAGTATTTTCTAATATTTCACATGCAATTACAGTTAGTGTCTGGCTGCCCTCTAACTTACCTGCCTCTGCTTTGTGGCTTTCCTAGTCAATAATTTAAACATAGAAGAAGAAGAAATGTTTTATCTCTGTCTGTTTTATGGATTTTAGAAGCTGAGTCAAAGTGAATTTACCAATGGGCCAGACAGGGATGTACGAAGATGAAAATAGATTTCAGACCTGTTATTTAATTCAGGAAGCATTTGCAGGTGGTGAATATTAAGTATTTTCGTCTATCCTGAGTTTTACTGGACTAGAGATTACTTTTCCCTCTGTAATGAAATTGAAACTTCAGCAACCACGGCTAGTCTAAACTGAGGACTTGTTTTTAGAAAGAGATGACCCTAAAAATTAAAATTTATTCTCAGATCAAACTTTTTTGGCCAAAGATGAGGAATTTTGGACATATGTTGCTTGCAACAGAATTTGAGTTTGCCATAAAGTTCATGCATTAATTCATATCATTGTTTTTCTGAGGTAGGAGGACATCCAAGTTCATTCCTCATTCTAAAAAATAGGAAAGAATGATATTGACTTGTTTTCCCTTAACTGCATATGACTTGGCTGTAGCTCCCTTTGCAAGAACAAATTGTTAAAATCAAATTATGGTATGTATACCAATAACAGTGGTAAAGCTACTTCAAAGTATGTGCAGAAAAATATCTGGCCTTCTGCCTTTTCCCTAGAGAAAATGTGGAACAGCTGTTCTGCCAGGGAACTCCGGCCACTCAACTCAGAGAAACACTCAGGGATCGCTGCAGAGGTGGGAAATGCCAGTGTCACAACTTCTGCAACTCGGTTCTTACTTTGCCATGGCATTTGTCTATGCACAAAGTACAGATATGTGGAATTGCACCTTTTTGGCTATTAAAATATGCCTCTAGTTTTCAGTCACCTGTAGCTTAGGTACAAATATTTCCACAGTCAACATAATCTTGTGAGACCTTCACCTAGACTACAGACATGATTGGCTAAGAAACCTCTTATAGTTAATTTTTGAGCTAGTTATATTTAGATTCTGTTATGGCCGAAAGGGAGGAGTAGAAACTTGTATGGTATGAATCACCTTTTGATAAATATATTGTTTAAAATAGGTCAGACAAATCACTCTCTAGAAGTAATTTTTTTGTCAGTCTACAAAAGAAGTCTTGACACTTGTTAATACACATGTATCTACATTGTAGGCTTTTAATGTTAGGTCAGATGAATCCCAATATCAGTGTGGAAAATGTTCACAACGGCTTAGAATGATTTGCTGAGACTGGAAATAAGTTAAAGATGAATGCAATTATTCTTTCAAAGGGTAGCACAAAATAGCTATAGAAAACCTAAGCCTGAAAGTTTAGAGAATGCACATACTACAAGTGCATATTCAAGTGCCAAATCTTTTTTATGGTTGCATATTCTCAACATGGGTGCAAAAGTTAGCATGCTGTTTTAAATCAGCATCTACTATGGGACATTGGCTAGGGACAAATATTTAGAAACAAGTGTATAAAGCTCCCTGGTAGACAACCATCCAAGAAATTTTCAGTGTGAAATTTCTCCTTACCCCCTAGCAGATAACGGTGTGTTGATGCCTCATGTAATAAGGGATCAGAGAAAAAGGGCTAAGTGGATGAGAATCTCACTTAACAAAAGAGGTTCACAACAATTTCTACTGGAGTTGTGATCTCCTCAGTGCTCAGAGGAGAATAAAGCTAAAAAAAGTAAACTGCTAGACTACTTGCCAATGTTTTAGTCTTGCTGTTCTTTTGTCAATTCTTCCATGCACACAGGCACACAAATGCAAAGGTTTTGTATTGCTGTTCTGGTATGTTAATATTGCTATAGGACTTAATTAAAAAAATAAAGTACTTGGTTGAAGCAATGATATATTATTAACTAACACTTGCCTTCTTTTGTTGGAAGAAATGCAGAGTTCATAGCCTTTAGCTTGGGTGAGGTGGTAGTATTAGAAATGAGTAAGTGAAAACAGCTTAACTGTCCTCTTTATAAAGAATAAAGTTGGTAAACAAATCCCACTTGGAAAACAAGCAGACTGCAGGCTTTGGCAGCCTTGCTTTTGTATTATTTTTGCCTTGTGTTGTTTTTTTAATTAAATGAAGCAAGGCAGAGCATTCAGAGCATGACTCAAGCTATTGCTAAAAGTATTAAATTAGATTAGTTTGGCATTTAAGTCCCAGCAATTTTGACTCAGATTCTTGGACTGTAAAGAAGGGAAGCCTTGAGGAATGAGGCTGAGGTCATTCCTTCTGAAAAGTCAAGTCCACATAAGTAAGCATCAACACAGAAGATTCTTCTTAATGCTGTTTCTCTGCCATCCATGCGCCTTGGTTATGCAGTACGTCTTTGCAAGACAGTTTATTAGATGTTTCTGCACATAATTTGGGAGGGGACAGGAGAGAGGAAATTACAGGACATTATATATGGGGTATGCGTAGGGCAACGGCACTGTGTACGGATACATCCCTTTGAGGTTTTTTCATGGTTCCAAGTGTCCTTTCACAGAATGTTTCCATCCACTGTGCCTATTCTACCATAACATTGAGAGCTTGTGCTGTGTCTGCTCCCGCTCTGTACACCACAGACTGCACCAGCAGGAGGCTTCCCGAAAAGGGGACACAAGTTTTATCTTAGGGCGGGGGGAGATACCTACACTAAAAACTATCTAAAATAATTTAAATTTCACTACACAGAGCCACAGATCATAAATTGCAAAGATCCTCTTTTTCCTGTGCAGAGACTATGTTTCTTTTTTTATTTTCCCTTTGCTCTTCTTCCTGGTGGATGTGAGCTCGAGAACTGCAATTTTAATATAAGGTGAAGAGGCAGAAACAGTTAGAAAAAACAGAGGATGACATAAGGCTTAAAGGTTAAGTAGGTTCAGCCCCTCTGATTAAAAAAATAAGAAGTCGTCTACTTTATACAAGAACATAATGACCTTTCATTTATTTACCACTGTCTGACAGCAAACCCTCTGTGCCTTCAGATATTTGCAGAGCAGAGCACCCAGCTCTGACCTCACTTCTTACTGAGACTTTCCTGTTATTCTAATGCCAATATTTACCAACCATGACTGCTAATGCTTGTAAGGCCATATGCTTTTACTGCAAGGAAGTCTGTCTCATTTGGGAGGAAAACTACATTTTATTTAAAAATTTCCACTGATCTGAATAAATCTAAGTATGGATAAAAAACATTTTTTTCAGAAAAGAAAATGCCTTAGATATGATTTATTTTTGAAATTACATCCTATCGTTTCCCATGCTCCTTCCTCTTTAAATTACCGTCTACTTGGAATTTACAGCCTGGGTTTGTGACAAAATTATTTCCATTTATTGTATGCCAATTTTAAAGTATAGGTCATTATCAGACAGTGAGTAACTGACTTTAAGGTGACCAGTGATGAGATTTTGCTATACTGGATGAATTTTAAGTTTATCCCTTTAAAATACCAAAGCATTAGGCTTAGTCCCATTCTGTCAGAGGTGCAAGAAAAGTCACTGCCTTCATACACAGAAGTAATGGGGAAAAAGAGAAAAAGAGAGCACCTCCCACCTTTGCTGTTCTCTGAAAGTCCACAGACCAAAGTACTGTTTCCTTAGCACTCCCTCCTCAAGAGAGCTCAGGGCTGAGTCCAGCACCACAGATCTGACTTGAGGGATGCAATCTACAGGCAAAGAGTGTCACATTTCCACATGACAGGTTCTAAACTTCCTGGTAGTAAAATGCAAAGCCATAACTGCATAAGCACTGATTATTATAAGTTCTGGAGCAGATGTTTACTCTCCTAGCAAGTTCTTCCTCTTAACAATCTTCCAGTGATGCAAGTAAAGCACTTGTGAAACCCAAACTTGCAGAGCTCAGTTTTGTAGAAGAAAGGTGATTTATTTATATTTTTTTAAAATAAAGATGCTTTTAGAACAAAAACATTACTAAACCCTGGAAAGATAAAAAGGGGAAAAAAAAGAAAAAAAACCCCAAAAAACGAGGACAACAAACCAACCAAAACAACAAAAAACCCAAACCAAAAAGATTCATCAACATCAGTGACCATGATTGGAAACTCTGTTTCATTTAACCTCTGACTCTTCACCCATACCATCACATCAGTGTTCATCTTACTCTGTTGAAGACCAGTGTTTTTTATGTCTAATATACTACTGTTGCTCTTTTCACCCTTAACAAATTATGCAGAAGTTAATATATTTCAAACACTAAAAAAGATAATATTGAAATCAGGATTACACTATAATAATTTTTTGGGTATGACTAATATTAAAAAAATAGCATGCATCCAGAAAACTAAATTTGCGATCAAGGTAAATTTAAATGAATCCTTGCAGAGCTATTCCAAGAGTACTTTTTTGGCACACATGGGAGGCAAGTGGTCCATTAGAGAAACAGGAAACAATTCAAAGACTGCAGCAAGACAACATTTGCTTCCATACAAAATAATGACAACAAAACCGAAACAAATCTTCAAGACTAAACAAACAAACAAATAACCACCACAAAAACAATGCCACCTAAAATTGAGTCAAACAGTAGATCTTTGGCACATAACTCTTCCTCTATGACTGGACTTTAAAAAAAAAAAAAAGAAATTGTACAGCAGCTGAATGATACTACTCGTATGAGGAATATCTACTTCAAAATGTATATGTTGATTATTCACTTTTATGATAATCCTGAACTAATAAGTGATATATTCCTTACTCATTTAAACATAAAATTTTTGCAGTTTTCTGCTGTCTCGTAAAAAAAATGCGTTTTTTCACACAAATGTGAATCTTGGCATTTTTTCCATGAAAAAGGACTGTGAGAAAATACTAATGTTGGCTGCCTTGTCACAAATGCATGGCAATTTTTTAAAAATTGAAAGTATTTTTAATGGTTTCATTAGAGGCAGTTTTCTTCTTTCAACTGCCTACCACTGTGAAAAAAAAAAAAAAAGAAAAAGAAGACAAAAAGTAGCAACTGTCAAAATTTGAAAAACAATTTCAATACCTAGAACTGTTTCTAAAAAGTTTCAAAAAATTGCACAAATATGGTTGATGAAGTTATAATCTAACATATGCCATGAAAATTCTTGTCGATGCTTTTCTAAATATAACTTTTACTTCTTAAAAAAAAAAAAAAAAGTTTTAAAATTCTATTAGCATATGAATTACCAGAAATGGCATCTTTAGTCTGAGCTATGCATGTAGCTACGACTGTCTGTGTCCTGCTCAGGGCTGTCTGGGATTCAGAGAATAGGCAGCCACTCTTAACCCATGGACCCATGCACAGGAGCCATGGAAACACTGAGAGGAGCCTGGAGCTGAGCATGAGAAGGTGGAGGCTGTTTTTTGCCAAAGCAGTCTCATGGCTACAACTCTATTTTCACTGGGGAAACTTGGATGCAATCCTTCCTTATCCAGTAGTTTGAAATCTGTTTCTCAGATAAGAGGTTGCTAAGCTATGATCTGTTCTGGAGGAGAGGAGCCTGTACCCCTCCTGTGCTGTTCCCCGCTGTGCTGTCACTCACACAAGGTACCAAGGACTAGCAGAACTCTGATGTCAATGACAAACAGAGAAGCAACAGAAACAAAGCTCCACTGTGCACCAATTTCCCAGATAAAGCAGCATCTCCGCCTTGGTAGCCTAACAGGGAAACCATTCAGGTGGATCATAATTATATCAAACACATTTTTCCTGCTCCTGGAACATACTGCAGGGATAGTGACTGTGTTAGCACTCCAGAGTGAAGCTTCCTGAAGGCTGCAGGACTCCACGTGATGGGACACCATGCACTGTTCTGGGTCAGTGCTGCTGGAGGACACGGCCTGGCTCAAACAAGAAATTCTGAGAGCAAGTGCAGCAGGCACGGTGGTGATGGGACACTGTGTTTTGCACTGGGTCAGTGCTGCTGAAGGACACAGCCTGGCTCAAACGAGAAATATGGAATGCAGCCTGCCCAATCATCCAGCTGCTGCCAACAACCCTCCCTATGCAGGTGAGCTATTGGTACTGCTGCTTAGAAAATCATGAAATTACCCAGCACTGAGGGTCAAAAGTACTCAGTTAATAAATGAAGCCTTGTTAAATTAAATCTAATAAACTGTCTTCCTAAGATATACTGCATAACCAAGAGGAGGTAGTCTCAGCACCTCTAGCTATGTTATTCTCTGGCTGACATGTACTATTTTAAAAAGTTATACTACATTTAGCACGAAATGAAAAAAAGACTTAGTAGCTTGAGAGAAAGTTAACATACAGAAAATTACTCTTAAATGACTTAGCATTATGACAGGTAGAGCTTCAAACATCTAAATCAAAGATTATTTTACATAAGGAAAAGCAAAAAAGGTTAAAAACCAAGATAAGATTAATAAAAATTACCTACTTTTACTTCCATTATGA
The DNA here is from genome assembly GCA_013398115.1 of Falcunculus frontatus. NCBI lineage: Eukaryota > Metazoa > Chordata > Aves > Passeriformes > Falcunculus > Falcunculus frontatus. Next base: position 1,651,018 of record VZRV01003328.1, read on the forward strand.
TAAATCCTCAGCTTGTTCCTGGAGAGATCTAATATGTCTGAATGCTGCAGGGTAGAAACTATCTCCACCTACACAAGGAACTCTGCAATGTATCTCATGTGCAGGGCTGTTCTGGGCGCTGACCCATGAAGCAGGTTTGCTCCCCACATCATCAATCAAGGAAGCAATTTGAACACCAAGGTGGATGGACAGCCTATTAACTCTCTTTCCACCACAACAATTTACTAAATATAGAAGTGTACCACATTTCTTCTTTGGGAATTTTGGTTGTAAACAGAGAAACACAAAAGCCACAAGTGATGGTAAGTGTTTTCATTCTAAATTTGTGCATGGCTATTTTTAACTGAGGCAGGACTTGTTTTTGGAAAGTAAGGAAGAGTGAGGCTCCTTATAACAAAAGAGGCTCTTTTGTTATAAAGAACCACTTTCTCATTCAGATGAACTAATGTGCAAAATAATTGCATCAAAATTATTCTTCACCTAAGTTGAGGGTACCCTCAAATAAAAGATTTGATTCAGGAACTGAAGTTCACATTAAGAAAACTTTCCTTGAGTAAACTTCTGTGCTTCATCTGGTTGAGAGAACATGGGGGTTGCTTTCATTAGCTAAGTGAGCTGGATAGAGATACTGTGCTGATACTGGTTGCTTAGGTATCAAGCCTCAAGTCCAACTAGAGCAATCTAATAACTCCACAAGCAAGCTATATTCAGGCAGTGTACCACACAGAAAGGAGTCAAGAATTCCAAGACTTTTAGGTAAAGAGCTTTGTGTGTTTTAAAAAGAAAGGGACGCTGCATGCCTTTTACCATTTTTAAAGATTCATTGTTCTGTATGGAATGGATTTTGCTGTCTTAGGCATCACTATCACACCTACATAATTCCAGAGTTGTGCTGGACTTCCACTGGTGCTGATGCCAAGAGATTTGGGCCCCAGATCTAAAATCCGGTATATTCCTGACACAGAAGTTCTTAACTTCCAAGATGTGTGACTCTAGCTGTCTGTAAACCAGCTGTCTCTGCTGTGTTGGCATAGCACCATCACTGTCTGTAGAGCATAGACATTTACTCAAAGTGAAGATCTGATTTCTTTATGCACTTGAGCAAAGATGAGAGCTGCTAGCCAGTGTACAAGAGGTGAGTTAGGCTTCAGCAATGTTTCTTGGCTAACTAAAGGGAGTTAAATAATTTTGAAATTATAAAGCCTAAATACTAGGATTTAGTACAAGTGACACTGTGAACATTTAAGGATTCTGAGCATTATTCTGGATAAACAGAAGTTTATAGCCTGGATGACTGAACCAATCCTTTCTTATAGAAGGCGTTGCTCGAAAAAAATACTGAGAAGGAATCCCCCCTCTGGGACGTATAACTACTGCACAGCCATTTTTCCAAGGCGGGGGTACAGACAGATGGATGTAAATCCTCTGGCTTCTTTCCCCACGAGCCTTACTCCAGCCTCCAGAGGAATCTTTGCTTGAAGGCGGATTGAGCAACTGCAGAGCTACACTTTTCCTTGCAAGTAGCTGTGGAGCACAGCTCCTGCTCCAAGCAGAAGGGAAGCACATGGTTCTGCTGAATTCCCATCTGTCCATCAACTTTTGGTTTAGGCTGGAGAATTTGGCTCTGAGGAAGTGTGTTTAAGTTCATCCTATCCTCTGGTGGATAACAACAGCCATGCCTGTGTTACCTTGTATAGTAGAGTAAATAATCACTGCAAAGCTGGCAATTGTAGTTAAGCAAAGGGCAACATTTTTAGAGAGAAGAAAAAGCTGATGACTTCCTGGCCCTGAGTTTTGTATATTTCTCTACATTTATTACTCTGTTGAAACATTTCCTCAAACCATAATGATGCAACACACAATCTCTTGTTCAGCTGAAACCATAGATGGCAGAGAATACGGGGAACACAGCTCTAATCAAACAAAATAGGAGTAGACATTGGATCTGATCAGGCAGTCTGGTTATTTTATAGCTATTCTGGCCTTAAGGAAACAGATTTCTTTCCAAACAGAACCTGTTAGAATACAGGCATTTTTTTGACATGCTGAAAGTCTGCATTTGTTTGATCCTGACCAACAATCCGAAAGTATATCAACAGAAGGAAAGCACACATCTGCCACAACAGGCATGTTTACAATCATTTTAATGACACCATTAGATTCTGTTTGCCAGTGTTCACTTATTTCAGACTTTTATATAAAAAACATGTGAGATAAGTTTACCACCTGTGCACAATGGAAACAACCCATTTAAATGAATAATTTTAATGGCAAAACATAGCTCAATAGTTTTCTTCTGTTCACCAACATAATTGTGGGGGCACGGTTATGTTTACCCAGAATATACAGAGTTTTTTGTTCTAGCAGAAGGTTTCTTTTCCGTCAAGCTTAGGCTAAGAATTACTCCAAACAGTACTTAGCACGCTTGAAAAATACACAAACATGCTTTGAAAATGGGCCACTTTAGGAAGTTTTTCAGGTGACAGGTGGGATTAGTTTTAAATGGGAAATCCAGTCTTAAAATACACCTGAAAACATCTACCCAATATATCAAGCTATTCTGGATTTAAATGTTTTAGGAAAGTTAAAGAGCTTGTCTTTGAGATCTTGATATTGTTCCAGCTGATGTCACGGGAAAATTCATAACAGTTTCTAGAGAGTAAAATTTAAATTAAAAGTGAATAGGTGATGAGACACAAAAAGTCAGTTACTAAAGATACAGCAACAGCAGATGTCATAAAATTCCTGATATTGTATCAGTTAAGATAAACACACATCCTCCACACTCTGAGCCTCACTGTACTGTTATTGAATATACCTATAACTCAGGCATCAACTCTGCCTGATTGTGCAAGATAATCAAAGGACAAAACAAACAAAAAAATGCGTCAGAACTAAAAAAAATTAACTTGAGGTCCATGAGGGTGTTTAATTCTCATCAACCGGATGGATATTTATAGTCTAATCATTAAACATGTAATTAGCACTCCTGGAGAGAGCACAGGACAGGGGATTACAGGCGATATTGCTGAGATGTTAGAAGAGGTTGTGTGCTACACAGTCCAGCTTTTTATGTAAAGGACACTCGTGATACTAATCCACAGCCCAGGTCTGTGCTATTGCTTTGCACAAGGGCTCTGAAGAAAACCTTTGCTACACAGACAGCAGTGGTGAAGGTGTGAACTGCACACAGGTCACCTGCCCACATCAACATGCAAGAAAATTCAGCTGGAATCAGAACTGTACTAACATCCATTTTCTGTTAATCTGTGGGTGATTTAGCACAATCTTCGAAAAGAACTTCATTATCTACAAAGATGGGGACCAAAATTCACGTAAAACAGTCACTGGTTGATAGTTCCACCTGAAAATTGTGGGATTTAAAACCACAACAGAACTGAATAAACAAACAAAAATTAGCTAAAATACAGCCTTTTGTGGCTTTCAATTTTAATAAATGAAGCTCAGTGAGCAGTTCTGAGTCTTGGGAGTTGGGTTTGCTTTTGCCTTTCTTTCATTTTTAAATATTTTTTTTTTAATTTCTAGAAAAATATTATAAGTTTTCAATGTCCATTGAAAAATTCAAAGGAAACAAACCCTGCTTTACCTTACATACTCTATGTTTATTAAAACCAGGCTAAGAAAAAGAAAAGAATAATTCTAGACCTTTCCTCTAGTGAAACTTTGAGTCTTGTTTTCTTACTGCCTCATGTATTATCTTACATTCCTAGCTGCTAACACCACTTCTACATCCCAAAAAATAAAACATGATACCATCTTCATTCTTTTTCTGAAATAATGCCCACGCAAAATGCAAAATGGGATTTTACAGTTTTGTTAGGAGTCCTAGTGAAAACTGACTGTGAATCTTACAGTAGTAAAAGTATATTCTAAAATATACTCAAATACAGATTAAATCTTTCATGTAATCAGCATTTTAAATTAGTAGCATTAAATGTATCTACTGGTAGTTGTATTTACAAACAGTTTCTCAAATCATAGAATTATTTAGCATCTTGGACTATATGGTGTCTCAGAAATGTTCAGGGGCACCTTTTCAGCAAGGCATTTAATTGCACAGTTACATGTGTATTTAAGTACCACTGAGGTATTTGAAAATGAATTAAAACAGGGTTTAAACATGTAATTGCATTTAAGCGTAATGTTAAGCACAATATTGAGCTGGTCTCTTTAACATTTCTATTTTCCAAACAATCAGCAAGCCACTCCAAAGTATTTAAGGATGTTCTTTCATATTTCACAGGTGGATAGTTAAATAAAATGGACATTTTTTTTTTCTTCAGGCTGTTTTAAGTTATTTTTATAAGAAGAATTTTATATGCACTTCACTGACCAAGTTCAGCAAGCTCAGCTCTGACACATGCAGTGTGTAAACCAGGTGCTCATATTTGCCTGCTTAACATGAATGCATGATTTGTTAAGAAACTGGAGTGCCCATCACCACCTCACACACAGTAAATGTTACAGTGCAAGTAAATTAAAGTTCTGCAGTCAGTTTATCATTACATCATTTTTCAATTAATGCCAGTGGTCTCCTGTCCTGTCACAAGGCAACTCTAGAAGAACCTGACACTGTCTTCTTCACTCCCCAACTCAGATATTCATACACACTGCTAAGGTCACCCTGAGCCTTTACTTCTCCAGGCTGAACAACCCCAGGTCTCTCAGCATCACTGAATGACAGACAGCCCAGCCTCTTAATCATTTTGCAGCCCTTCCCTGGTTTTTCTTCACTTAATGGGTATTTTTCTTGTACCAGGGAGGGCAGCACTGGACCCAGAATTCCTGATAGGTTTCACCAGTGTCAAGTAGAGGGGAGCAATCACTTTTCTGGTCCTGTTGACAATCCTTTGCCTAGAGCATCCCTGGAGGCTTTTGGTCTTTTCTGCCATAAGTACTCATTGCTGGCTCGTGTTTGGTTTGCTCTATGACCGAACCAACAGGTCCTCCTCTGAAGAGCTGCTTTCCACATAGCTGCTCCCCAGTATGTACTGGCACATGGGGCATCCTTCCCATGGACAGGACTTGGTATTTTCCCTTGTTGAATTTCAGAAGGTTTCTGTCAATCCATTTCTCCAGCATGTTGAGGTCCCCTTGAATGGCAGCACAGGTCTGGTACATGAACAGCTCCTCTGAGTTTTATATCAACTGCAAACTCGCTGAGGGTGATCTCATCATCAATCTCCTTAGGGAACAGTAAACAATTTAACAATATTTCTCCTCTACAATATTTCTCCCCTAATCAATACTCGGATACAACACTTGTAAAAACACTTTGAGCCTGTCAGTTCAACCAATTTCCAGTCCACTTCACTTGTGTAGAACATACTTGAGCAGCTTGTCTATGAAGATGTTAGGGGAGATAGCAAAAAACACCTTATCAAAAATTAAGAGAAACTACTCTCACTGGTCTCCCCTAATCAACCATGCCAGTCCTCTCATTGTTGAGGCCACCAAGCTGGTGAAGCATGATTTCCCCTTTGTAATTTCGTGCTAACTGCTCCTGATCACTTTCTTGATCTTCATGCCTGGAAATGGTTTCCAGCTTTATTTGCCCCATCACCTTCTCAGGGACTGAGGTGAGACTGACTAACCTGCAGTTCCCTGTGTCCTCCTTCTTGTCTTCCTGAGGTCAGAAAAGGATACTTTCTTTTTTCAGGTCCTCAGAAACCTCTCCTGATTGCCACATTTCAAACATAATCAAGAGTAGCCTTTTAATGACATTTTCCAGTTCTCTTAGCACTTACATAAAAATAATTTGGGTTTTGAAGGTATGAGTCCAATCTCTATTCTAACTTCTCACTTACCTAATTTATCATTTGTCCTAAAAAAATCACTAATTTATTGTAGAAAAAAACATTTCTAATAAGGTGATTTTTTTAAATTCATTGATATTGTCAGCAAGAAAAATCATAATACTGTAATAGAAATGTCTTCCTTACTGACTAAATTAATAATAAATAGAAAGAGAATCAGAGAAACACAGAAAATCCTAGGTTGGAAGGGACCTTGAAAGATCATCTGGTGCCACCTTTTATTATATTATTCCCTTATATTATTCCCTTTTAGGAAGGGAATCCTACATAAGATCCACTATCATCCTGTTCAGTCACATCTTGAAGCCTTCATTGATGAGAGGTATACCAAATATCTGGGCAGATTGCTCCAGAGATTGATTTTTCATACTGAAAAAAATTCTTTCTTACATTGAGATGAAACTTCCTCCAGTGCAATTGTACCTGAAAAGCCCCTTTCCTGGATAAGAGGACGTGAAAGATATCACCACTTAGTGGGAAATTTTTCCCTCTGTGGATTTATCCTGCACAGAGAACAGTCTGCATGAGATCAGAGGTCAGGAGTCCTAAGCCCAAGGTGTTCTTTCTAAAGTGCATTTAACTCCAGGGAATTGACATGGTTAAATCAAATACAATTACAGAGCATAAGCAGAGTAAGACTCTAGGGCACTGTCTGTTCCATACAGGCAGAAAACAGTAAGAAAAAGCCGTTCGGGTTTTCTTTCTTTCCCCTCCTCCCACTCATTAAATGGGCATGACTTATAAAGAAAACAAAAACATCAAAGGGAAATAAAACCAGAAAAGTGAAATCAAAGTATTATACACACTAAAATTCTACACAACTCTTCTATAAATGAACCTGTTCAAAGCTTTGCTTCTGTGTCTCACTAAATTCACTACTTGTGTTTCTTTCAGGTAAAACAACTGCCTATTTTCTTACAGGATTTTTATTGTTTATTGCTCTGAGAGAGAAGCATCTTTACCATGAGGGGCCCTGACTCCTCCACATTTCCCAGCTGTTTACTATAAAGAGATGAAAAGAGCACAGAGTCCTTCCCACCCTGATTCTGTGTGCCCCAGACCTCTGTCCCTGGTTTATATGTTTCTCTCTTTTGCAAAATGAACCTGATTTCTATCACTCCTGACTACAAGTAGGATTTAAAATATTAAAAACTGCCTGTTTGTTTTTCAGTATAGGCGTGCAGCAAAGTTCTGACCCCCAGTTCACAATGTGCCAGCTTCAAGGTCCTGACAAAAGATTTCTAGTGCACTGAAACCCCCTCTCCACAGTCAATGTGAACCATTGCAGCAACCTAGTCGCACACAGCCACTCACTCACTCCCTGCTGGTGGGATGGGGAGAAAACCAAAAGAATAAAAGTGAGAAAACAACCCATGGGTTGAGATAAATGCAGATTAGTAGTCAAAGCAAAAGCTGCAAATGCAAGTGAAGGACACAAGGAATTTCTTCACCCATTGGGCAGGCAGGTGTTCAGCCATTCCTAGGAGAGCAGGGCTCTATCACATGTGATGGTGGCGTGGGAAGAAAAATTCTATCGCTCCAAATGCACCCCTGCCCTTCCCTTCTTCTTTCCTCAGCTTTTTATGCTGATCATGATGGGTCTGGAATATTCCTTGGGTCAGCTGGGGTCGGCTGTCCACTCCCAACTTCATGTACACACCCAGCCTGCTTGCAGGTGATGTGGGGTGAGAAGCAGAAAAGTCCTTGACTGTGTGCAAGCACTGCTCAGCAATAAAGAAAATATCCCTGAATTACCAACACATTTTCCAGCACAAATCCAAAACACAGCCCCACAGAAGGTACTATGAAGAAAATTAGTCTGTATCCCAGTAAAAACCAACACAATCAGAAAAGTTCTGTGTCTGGTCTAAGTTTAGACTCAGCAACCCAGATGCAGGCAAAGAGTTTTGGCACATCTCTCTATATACTGAGGAAACCTGGGAGTTGGGAGGCTGAATCTGTTCTACAGAGTGCTATCCAAATGCCACATAAAATTTCACTGGAAAAATTTCAACCCAAATTTTTCCTAAATAAATTGAGATATACATTTTTTCCAATCATGTATTTCTGCAGTGACAGCAGATAACAGCTGGATTATCCCGGACAACACTTTGGTAATGTATTCTGATTTTTATTAAAGAAAAGAATATCAAGGGCAAGTTAGTCGGGGACAAAATGACATCACCTGACTTACCATGGAAGATGAAAACTAATACATAGGGAGAAAGGATCCTATTAAAACTATGGTCTATCCAGGTTGTCAGCTCTTTATGTAAGACAACTGTGTTTTCTTCTGTCCCTTTATTGTACGTTAACTTCTCTCAAACTTTCCATATTCCACAAAACGTCTACAGCATTTCACCCTGAGGTTTTTTTCACCTTTTTTAAAGAGCCATAATGGTCTTTTTCTTTTTTAACTGTGCCTGGCATATGTTGAAAGGTATCTTCTAAGATTTCATTTATGATGGCTCAGAAATGTATGTCTTGCTAAGACTACAAAGCAAGCTAATGGTTTTAAAAGCACGGCGATGAAAAGCCTGGCAGGGGAGTCCGTGCTAACTACATACACGGATCATGGAAGAGGGTACAAGAGGTCATTTTTTTCCCTCCTTCTCTTTCTTTTTTCTTCCCTTTTTTTTTCCAGATCTAGGATCAGTTTAGGTCTCATTGGTTACAGCCAATTGCACAGTGGCGTTCTTTGCCATTCATCCTCGCCTAAATCCTCAATTACGGTCTGCACAATCAGAGCTGGAGCAAGAAGTCACAGCCCTGTATTGTTCCATGGCAAGTGCAAAGCAAAAAGTCAGGAATCCGATACTTGGTCACAGTTTGCAAACACTGTGGCTGAACCACCTGAGAGGGTCACGTTTTTCACATTCTGAGACAATTTATTAGTAACGGTGCTTGTCACTTGGAAACCCCCCTAAAACTCCTTCCTTTGCATCACCAATCTGAAGGCAGCTTTTGTTCTGTAGTAGCTTAAGCAAGAGGTGAATAAAATAGCTGATCCATCCATTTCAACCAATTTAGAAGTGAGCAGAGAATCCTAATCTTACCCCTAGAATCTGTCTGTATAAAAGCTTCAAAACTTATTGTCAGACTCCTTGAAATGAAAAAAAATCCTGTCTGAGAGATTCTTTCTCTTCTTTCTGAAGAAAATGGGCTTGAAGAAAACTTGACTGATGTTAATATACATTTTTTTAAATCCCCCATTAGACTTCCAGGGTCAAAAGAGAAACAATATATCGTTTTCTTATATCACTCATGTGCTAAACACTACCTGTTTGAAACATGCTGTACAAAACAGAGAAATGTAAAATTGCCAGTCCTGTATCAAAGACCTACCTCAATTTTTAATTTCATTTTAAAAAAAACAAATAAAAGAATGTCAAATCAGTCAAAAAATGACACTTTGTTGAAATTCAGTTTGCATTGTGACACAAACCCTTCAAAAATGTCAAGGAAATTTGAGCTTATTGATGCTTGAATTTCTTGAAGCAAGCTCAGGGGGAAAAGACTCTGAAGTCAATATAAATACTCCTGGTGTTTTAAAGATGTTTGAGGTCTAGACACGAACGTGTAAGCTGTTATTGAGTGTGTGCCAAGATGTTCCCTCTGATCTGCAAAATTTACTCAGTAAAAGTAGCCTTATTAAGGTGAACAGGTCTGCTGAAAACAATATTCCAAACCTGTGATGCCTGATCTGCTCGAGTCCTCTCAAGTCAAGGAGTATTTGTGTTTGTCCAGCTAAAGGTTACTCAGTTCATGCAATTATTTCCCAGAGGAGCCTTCCAGTCCTGCAGAAGGTGTCAAAATATGCTTTGGTCAACATATTTTTAAACTGTTACAAAGAATTTAAGGAAATAAAATTCACCCCTCTTTAAAGAGCACAGCAAAAATAAGGCAAAGACATTTGTCTCATATAATTTTGGCCAAATTGTTTCTTAGAAATATTACCTCTTTAGTTATTTACCTGGTTTTTAAATCAGGCCTTTTTTTCCTTTTTGTGTTCTCCTGGCTGTTATTCAGGAATTTATCAATTTTTAACTTTTTATGACACGACAGAGTGTATCACCATCCAGGCAACTTAACACTGGCCTCACTCATAGCCAGGCTGTTTGACTTTGTTGTGCTCACTGGGGCCAGTGTGGGTGATTTGAAAGCTGTGAATAAGAGAACTTCAGGTAAGGACAGGAACATACAAACTGTCCAGCAGAGAAATATCACTTCTAAGAGGTGACAGAATTTCAAAGTGCATTTTAAAAGAAAATCTTTTCAGAAACTTTGGCTCTGTGCTCAATTTCTTGGGTGAATGGAAAATCAGCTTTTAGATGAAAAGAGAAAAGGAAAGACGGACAAACAAGTGATGTTTCATTTCTCCAAATGCTTTCCCTCTTTCAAAATTAAAAAAAAAATCCTTCTACATTTAAAACAGATTTTACCAACTTTTTAAATGTACCTTTAAATAAAATATAAGATGGAAATATCTTAAAAGAATCAGGTCTTCAACTAGTGTAGCTCACTATTAGAGCCAGTGGTGCAGGCTGTTTACCCAGCTAAGTTTCTGGTTTGGAAACAATATACAAAATAATAAATAAATAAAAGTAGATGAAAGACTAGAAGTGACATGTCTGGGGAAAGGCAAACTTGTGTTTTCTTCTATATTGTCCAGAGACTGTTCATTTCATATTGTCTGAATTGACAATGAAAATAAAATATGGTGTCCCCCCAAACCCAAGCCTAAACCTCTGCTACGAAAAAGAATGACCCCAATTCTGCTGAAATAATGAACCATAGAATCATAGAATATTTGAAGTTGGAAGCGATCCACAAAGATCCTTGAGTCCAACTCTTGAGCAAATGGTCACCCACAACCTTGGTGCTATCAGCATCATGCTCTAACCAAACGAACTCATGGTGTTTATGTAACTGCACAATGATTTCAGCCCTGGAATTCTCAGGGAAATTGCTCTGATATGTAAATTCTTAATTGCTATCTTAAGCTTACTTTTTGCTTCTCAACTGCATGGATGCATTTAGGGTTATATAGTTGGGAACAACATTCTAGAGTTTCTACTCACCTCATGTCTCAACATTATAAAAAGAGCAAGAAAATAATTGAAGCATCACATAATGGCATTCTGAAAATATTCCTTATTATCTTGCCAATATAATGGAAGTTCAATACTGTGCTTAAATCATTGATTTAACTTCTTCTGAACATTATGCTTCCCATGTGATCAGAAAAACAGTGAATAAATGTGTTGTGGGGAGAATGTTTATGTGTTACTGAGCTTCCTCTTTGCTCACAAGCAAGAATGTTAACATCCCTTACCAATACTTTCATATGGCATTCATTTAATGACAGACACCTCTCCAATCGAACAAAGGATTTTTCAGCATCTTTTATATTTTTCCTTTTTTCTCACTGTTGATATGGATGAATTTTTGTCTGATGTATTCCTGAGCCCACCCAGCAGTTCTGAGTTGAGTACCGGAACAAAACATTTAATACACATTAGAGAGTTTAATCTTTTTTCCTGAAAGTCAATGGGAGTTTTGCCATTGACTTGAATTCCAATTCAGGTTGACACATAAAAGGAGAGCACTTGAAATAAGTAATAAGTATTTGATTTGGACTATGATCAGTTTTACAATCCAGAGTCTTCTCTGATGGTGTGTCCAGCTGGGAATGCTTCGCTTCACAAGGAAATCTTTTTGCTTTTGGTGGTCAGTCAGACAAGGTGCAGGAAATGAGAGGTTCCCAGTAACTGGACTGTTCTGAACACATTATAATAGGGATCAGAAAACAAACTTTGACCTTATATGTGTAAAAATACGAGAATATATCTATTGTAATGAAGACGGAAAATGATTCCTTTCATAAAAAAAAAGGTATTCTACAGACCTTCTATTTCTACAATTCCATTATGAGCAATATTCAGTGCCTTTAGTGTTATATAATAAACTGTCTATACATCTGAATTTATTCAATTATAGAGAAATTTTAAGCACCCCAGTTCTAGGCTGTATTCAGACACCAAAATAATACTTTCTGTATGTGAAATTATACACTCAGAATTACAAAAAGATCTTGAAAATTACACTTGTTCATCTATTTATTGTCTCTCAATTACTTCCAGATCCACTTAGTCCAGTTTATGTAGAAAAATCTGCATATTTTCAAGAACAGACCTGCAAGGTAGCAATAGTACTGGAATGCAAGGCATGGATGAATTCTGCTTAAATGACAATAAAAATTTATTTGTCTACATAAAAAATAGATGAAAAAAGGGAGGTTGAATCCCACTGCATAGTCATTTTTTTGTTCATATCCATACTTCGAATCAGAACTGACATACTCATAATTGAAACAACAGGGCCTTGGTTAGATATTGTCTTTTAATTTCCTCGTCTCAGTCATATCCAACAGTCATCATTTCCAATTCATTTATCAGTCTGCACTTTGCAGTGTCTGAGTAGTTCTGTCCTTGGTATGGTAACCTGCTTTTCCACTGGAAAAAAAAAAAAGGGGTCTTATGTAAATAAAACATACTCAAACATTAATATTTACACATAAATGGAGTCAATTCAGGAAGCACACAATTAATAACATTTACTGTGGAGTGTCACTTAAGCCTGAATTGGTTTTATTAAGAGAAGAAAAATTTTGTGCTACCAACATAGCTGATGATTAATATGAAACATGTAATTTCTCTCTTTAGTCACACCTGACTTAAGAACGCTCTCTTAGACTACATTGCCACCAGTGCTTTAGAGGGTAAATGCATTATTAGACAATTACGTTTGAGTTTGTTTTACTATTAAGATATCAATTAGGATGTCCCCCATACTGTAAGTACATGTTCCATATCTCTTGACTATGCCAGACATAAACCTATTTGGACACTATTTATTAATCTAAGCACATATGGGACTTCCATTTCCACTATTCCATGCTAATTCAAAATCTAGCATTAAACAGACATGACTCTAGATTCTCCAAGTGGGTTCAACCACAAGAAACCAGACTCATTTCCGTGTCAGACCATGTGTTTTCAATTACACCATAAATTAATCCAACTTATTTTTAAAATTTTGGGGGTTTGCTCCTTTGTTTAGAAAATGAAGTCTGCAGAATGTGTTATATTAAGACTTTGGCCTTGCTAATTACTGACACTTTTTTAGAGTGATTAGAGCAAATGCAGTAATAGATATTATAGTGATTTATAAGCTAATTTGCTGTACTGCAGAACAGCAAGTGGAAAGAGTTTCTGTTGAACTCTGAATGTTGCTACCAATTTCTTCATATTCCATTAACACTGAATCCTATGGATGTCACAGCTGAAGTAATGCAATCTCTGTTCCTTCTCCACTTATTGGCAACCGTCGAGTTTATAAAATAAAATAAGTTTTCTATATTAAGCCTGATTTCAGAGACTTTTTACTACTAGTCTAAGGTTTTATTGGATTATGACAAAGCACATATAGAATAACTCTTCCAGCCTTGAAGGAGTTACTCTAAATTCTTAGCACTAAAGTTTGAGCAGGATGGGGGTCTGCGTCCTTCACTAAAGGGAATATTCAGAGCAATGGGATGAGTGACTGTATTCATGGTTCACATGCAGACACACCACTGTTCTATACATCAACAAACAAATTCCTAGTCATTAGTAATTTTTCTCTCTGTCAAATTGCAAAGTAACATTATGCCCATCTACAGTAAAGTTGTTTTCTTTGTTACTGTTTGATGAGTGACTTTATTCTCTCACCCTCATATTTCCTTCCTCTCATTTAGCACTATATTTTTCATCATTTCCTCTGTCCAGTAATGCAAGATTCATGTGGGTGGGATGGACTATCATGTAGAAACAGTACTTTTCAAAGAGTAAGCTAATTTCAACAGCTTTCAGTTATGCAAAGAGAGTTACCATGAAATATTATAATTCTATATTTGTTTATGATAAAGAGAAATATTAAACTTTTGTCTAATTTTACACATAATATCTTTTTGCTGGTAGTGAAAAGGAACTGAAATACAGACAAGCTCCAAGACCAAAAGTCACCACTGAAGAAGAAACTTAGTTTTCTTTTTAATTGAACACATTCAGACGAGATGTCTCAGAGACTGTTTCCTCCACTGATGAACTTAAAGAAAAGAAATCCTGGAAGTGGTGGCTTGTACTGAGAAATAAAGTTTTTAATATGGAGTTTGATGCTTTCCATGAAACTTTGGTTATTTGCAGTTTCAAAGTTATCAAAGTTGAAGGGAAGAAAACAAACGTGCTGGGAAGAATGTAGATTAAAGGTTTGAATTGTGGTCAGATTGGACAAGGTAGATATTGGCACAATTTTGCTTGAGTCAACACAGATACTTGGAGTTCACACAAGTTTTCGGAAAAATATATACTTTTTATAAAGTAAAATATACTAAATAAAAGAAGATCAAAGTCCATCTTACATCTCAGCAAGCAGCTGGCCTCGGGAATTCCAGGTTTCAAAATTCTACAGAGGTACCCGATATTCCAAAGAATAACTTTTATTTTTTTAAGTGTAAACCAAAAACACACACAGGAAGCCAGAGTAAGGTTGTACTTTCTCTCTGTGGTAGCAATGATATAACTGTGCTTAGGAGGAAATGTTATATTCTTATTCGGAAAAAAAATTCAATGTCTTCAGTGAAGCCACAAATGTGCATCCATCAGCTTTAAAAACTTTTAGTGCAAGACTCCACGTAACTTTACTCCCCTCATTAGGTTCACTGTGCTGCGAATGAATGTATTTCATTTTCTGGCAATCCATTTGCTCTAACTCTCTTCCTTACCAGTTTCACCCTGTATTTCTTGCTCTCTTTGTCTTATTTTGCCCTCCAAACTATGTCACTTTGCTTAATTTCTTTCTATTTTTCTGCACACCTAAATATACCACCAAAAATCATATGGATGCATGTTATCAGCTGCTATGATGTTCTTCCTGTTTATGTGGTGACCACTCTGATTACGTCTAGTCTGGCTTGCCAGCCGTCTGGGGCACAGTAATAGATCTATCCTATATTTAAACACTGTTGCAATCAAGATACTTCTGTTTTGGTCAGCTGAAAGCACTGTGATTAATTAAAAAAACCCACTCTTATCCAGAAAAACACTTGCATAGTCACTTAAGCACCTGCTTAATTTCAACAGAAATAAAAAAATGTAAATATGACTGTAAATTGAGCATGTGCTTAAGTGTTTTTAGACTAGAATAAGTGAACATCTGTGACATCAGGATGTATATTAGAATTTTTTTTTTTATTTATTTGTCATTGGGTTTGAAACAACTGGTGTGTAAGTCACAAGAGAGATTTTTCATTAGTCAGAAGATACAGGAACACTTGAAAGGTAATTAGGCCAACTGTTTATAAGAACCAGGTCTAAAGGAAAGCTTAGACCCATAAACTATTTATACTAAAATGTCACTGAATTCTCAGATTGCAATGATTAACATAGCCATTTGTAAACAGGATGGATGATCAAACCCTTGTGAAAATCGAGTGAAGCAAGTTTATTTTTTTGTTTTGTACACAATCTTTTTTCCTAATGTTATTTACTCAGAAAATGTAACAGATATTGATAAATATGATAACTTTAAGCAGAGTAAAAATTTGAAAAAGCCGCCTGCCCTAGTATCCTTTTCCTTCTGTATATTCATGAAGAGATCACGAAATTTTCATTCCTTCCCTAATTCAAAAATGTTCACAATTTTTTTCCCCCAGAAAACAAGCCACAGTCTGCAGTTCATTTGTGGACAGCTCATTTTGGAGATCTTCAGTTCACCACGTGGTATTGTTTCTGTTCCAGGGGATTTATGCTATGGTATGTACCTAACAAATGCAGTGTGAAATGTGAACACTGTGAATCTTACATATGGCTGAAAAGATGCTCTAAGATGAGTATTCTCAAACTTAAGGCAAGACTGAAACTGCACAATTTTTGGTGCAAACAACATCTTGAGGAAACAAGTCCTGCTCTATCTTTCTGTATTTGACTGGGGCAAGCAGGCTGCCAATTTCATCTCAAAGATGTTCAAAGCTCTGCAGTGCTACTCTTGGAGTGACCTATTTGGAGAAGGCAGAGTACTAATCAGCCTCAGCCAGTATTGTGTCAACAGAGAGAGAGAGCACAACAAATAGACAGATGGAAGAGAGAGCCCAAAAAAAAATAGAAGAATGTGTTTTTAATAAGAAATAATGCAGGACAAATACTGAAAGCCAAATTTATTTTGGTCTGGAAGTGACCCACATCCCACAGATGGCAGTGGGATTTTTTATTTTAACTTCAATGGGTTTTGGTTGAGATCCTTGCAAGAAAACTAGAACCAGCCGGATCTGTGGAAGAGAGGAAGAGTGACCCACAGTCAGAGAACAAGGCTGTGAGTCAGGACCTGGAGCTGAGTCAGCTGCTTTGCCCCAGACTTTCTTCATGAGGCTACATCTACATGTAAACAGCATAGTAGAGTGTCCATATGAATGACCTGCCTGTGGCAGCCCTGAAATGTGGTAATAATGTCAGGCTGAAACTTGCATCAGCATGACATGGGACTGACACAATTATGTGCTCAGAAATGAGATTTTTTCTCCACATAAACATGGTGATGCTTCACCTGGACGTACCACCCTATCTGGTGATCTCAGGCATGGTTGGACCAGTGGTTCAATGTGAACATGCCCACACCATAACCCCAGAAACCACCACAGAAGGCTGTGGTCAGGTACATCTATTGTGGGAGGATTCAGGGTTATGTTCAAGAAGGCCAGAGGAAAAAATATACTGGAACCAAAAAACCCTAACTTACCATTCAGTCGTGGAGAAAGGATAGAAAGGCTACCACTGTTGTAGGGAGAGTAGGTTTACAGCTCATTTGGTGACATTACAACCAGATTTCAATCAGGTATGAATGCGTGAAAATCCATCTGGATTTGAAGAAAGATTAAGTTCCCTTCTTACCAGACTTGACTTTAAGTCTTAGAGGGGAAAGAGATGGTTTCTACAGAGAACTTCAAAAAGGTAAAAAAATTAGCACATTTCTCAAAATTATCTCTCTTAATATAGTTGAAACTGTTTCCTATTTCCTTTGAATACAAATCACTTATTTTCTCTATTGTTCTGTCTTTAGATATCCTGCAGCTTCCTTTCTACTTGTGCACAGATCCTGCCAGTTTAACATCTTTGAACTCAGTGTACAGAGCTTTAAAGGTAATTTCTGAGTTGTATACTAAAATAGAGACATGGATCAGGGTATATTTAGAAGAGTGGACAGGTCTGACATGAGGTTCTAAACAGAGGCCAAAAAGGCTATCAGAGGTTAACCACAAAGAAGATTTAGATTAAGGCTATCAAATGAAGACATATCCTTCCTGTGCTGACCTTAGGGTAGTGTGACAGGAATTAAATGCATTTAAAAAAGAGATTTCTTTAAAAGAGTCTGGTCACTTTTATATCACTCTAAACTTTACCATATAAAAAATTTGGCTGTTTTGTTGACAGTCTGTTATGATTTTTATTTGTTATTTAAAAATCATTGAAAAACAAACTTACGTCAAAATGGCCCAAACAAAAGGAAAATAAAAAAGAATCTAGTATCTACTCACTGATAAGATAATGGACTGTATGTACATGTATGGGATATAGGCTTCACAAGTTTGCAAATTACGGGAGTTAAAAATAAAAGTAAAATGGTACATAACTCTCATTATTTTATTTATTAGTATTGAACCACTAAGTACATATGTATTTGAGGTCTAGACAAAGACATTTGTTTTGAGGCAGAAGAAAGGTGTACAGTAATATATATGATTATTCTGTGATAAAACTGCAAAAAATTTTATGTTCTCATGCCCTGTTGCTTCCAATTTTTTTCTGCAGTAAATACATGACATATTTTACTGTGTCATCAGTGCTTTGTGTTTGCAAGGCTTGCAGCGAGTTGAGGAGCGGTCACAACCCGGTGCTGCCTCTCAACCTTTCTCTCTTACCCACTGCATCAAGTGACAAGGGCATGTCCTGTATTGTGGGATAATCAGAGATAAGATAAGCCTGTACACTTTGGCATTGCTGAGCACCACAACTTCTCGTCGCCTTTCCATACACAGTGCACAAGGTCAGGGAGCTGATGAGACTTGAAACAGGAGGAAATTGCAAGTCCTCAGTGCTCTAATGGGGGAAGAAGAACTAGGGATTAATGGGAGAGCAAAAATGCAGTTTTCATTTGGATATGGTCACCTCTCTCGCTATGTACCAACACTACTCTTCACGTGAGGCTTTGTTGGCTTCAGTGCTGTCACTTCAGTGCTGTCACTTCAGTGCCAGTTTAGACTCCTGGGGTGCTGGAGGTATCAATAAGAAAGAGGCAATATCTTGCCCACACTGGATCAGCAGATTGAGAACACAAAAGACAGCTTTGTGCACCTTTATGGCAGCAGGCATTTCCATGAAGGCTGCTGAATCCTGCTCCAACAGCCAGACCTTAACTAGACCCCAAGATTATCTCAGCTGGGTGGTGCATTATTAGCACAGTGCTAATAATGCCAAAGTGTTTGATCCCTTTACAGGCCATTCAGTTAAGAGTTGTACTCAATGATCCTTGTGGGTTCCTTACAACTCAAAATATCATCATTCTGTGAAATAAAGCTCTCTTAACTTAACATTGCATTCTACTGTATTCTTCTATCTTCTCTTGAAATTGGTATTTGACTAACAAGGTAACGTGCTCAACTCACAGTGTCCTGAGATTTTTGTTCTTTCTGCATTATTCCCAAGGCAGGACCTCTTCAGACTGTTTAGACAGATCCTCTAGATGCTACACTGATATTTGCTGGAATATTGCAGCAAACTGTTTCATTGCAAAGGTTTTCTCAAGAATGTCATTCTAAATGGTGGATTATAGGTATATCCACAAAAACTGCAGTGTTACCAGAGTCCCAGTCACGGACACCTTTTTTTCGGACTCCTTTTTGTTAGGCAAAGCCAGGCAGCAGAATATGTCAGTGAGCTACATAATGAAATATATAGCTAAATTTGAGGCCAACAGCGAGAAGAGAGACTGCAGAATGAGGGGTAAGCTGAGAATAAATAGGGCTTCCCAGCTGCCCGAGCAGCCTCAGGAATCAAGAATATCCGAGCAGCTTCACATGCTGCTCAAGGACTAGAACACAGGCAGAGAAGTGTCAGGTGGAGGTGGACTAAACAGATGTTGTGTAAAATGGTGGGACAAGCTTCTACTTATGTACTGACCTGGAACACAGCCTTATGTGCCCTGGGAAGTGGAAAGAGACAAAATTGTTTTCACGGAGGAAAAAGCCATGCAAATGCAATGGATCTGTTGCCGTTCTAGATTGGAACTGATACTGTTATCTGACAAAACAACCTACAATACTGAACCTTAATCCTCTCTGTCTGCCTCTCCTTGTCATGACATATATCTGTGCAGATGCAAGGACTGTAGGACTGCTCTGAATGGTGAAGGTGTGAAGAAAGTTTGAAGGTTTCAGAATACTATCAGAATAGGGTGGACAACTGTCTTGGACTATTGTAATCTTAATTAATGATTGTAAGCAGGCTTAGACGTAGCTTCTGTTTAAGAAGTTCCCAGTGTTACAAGTTTAATAACTCAGAAATTATAAAAGTGGAAAGAACTGAAGAGGTATGAACTAAATTCATCAAGGATGGATTAAAGACCTAGAAGGTGTGAAAAGAAGAGTGGTGGGATTCCATGGTAGGAGGAAATTGATTCTTTTCTTCCATCTTGCTGTGTTGTAACAGTCAGACATGCAAGTGGCTTTGTCAAACAGCTGAGTGAAATTCAGAATATATCAATCTGTAATAACTTATCTAACTAATCTAACATTCTGGGTTTTAACTTAGAGTAAAATCTGGAGTTAAAGAAAACTACTATTGAATCTAAGTCTCTGCATTTTCTAAGTTTCAGAGGGATTTGACGCTTTGAGGCTTAACTCAGTTCTACAATTCGAAGTATTACTCCACACTTTATATTTTCATTATCCTTTTTTTTCACTATATCATCCTTCTTTGTCAGTACTGTATCATAAAATTCAGCAGTAGTTTATGGTAGTCTATTGCCTTAATGAAGTTAGCCCTTGAGAATGCCCAAAGGGTGTATTTCTCATTTCTGCAGTAGTTGTAAGAAAAGCAGAGATACTGTGGGCCGAAGCTGATGTGGAAGTTTGTCAGGGATGTTAGCAAGGCTATTACCTGCTTTCCCAGTGAAGTTGTACTGACAAATGGGAAGTTCATCTCTCAGTGACCAGTGGTACCATTTTTCTTTGCCTTTTTCACCTGGCTTGAACCCAGAGCAAGAGGTCACTCATCACTCTCTCTGACCATTTGTGCAAGCAAAAAAAAAATCACGATTTCTGAAATAAATCTTTAGTAACTGTCACATATTTCCCTTCTCCTGTTGATGTTTGTAGAGGAGCATGTATAGAAACTTTATCATGTTAAGCTAACATGGATGTTAGTCTGAAATTTTCTATCACGTGATTAGTGACAAACAATATTTATGGACTTTGCAGACTGTTTTATGTTTGGTTTGTTCTGGTTTAAATAGTATGTAGGAGAGAACCAGACATTAACAGGTGACGAGTTTGAACATAGTGAAATAGTTTGTTCTCAGACAAATTATTTTTCAACTACTGCTATGTAAATGTAATCGTTTTGTATGAGGGAGAGGGGAAGATACCCCTGCATCTGGTTTTACTGTGATTTTGTACTTGTCATTATAAAATTCATTTCTAACTGTGGGTGAAACTCACTGAGAAAAATTCTTCTTGCTCTCCTCTATGAATGTCATGTATTTGTATTTCAGTAACTCCTAGAATTAATCCCTAACCAACTGAGACCTCCTGATCATAGCATGTCTACACACATTTAGAAAATTATGGTCCCTGCTTAGAGTTTAATGGCAAAATTAAGTGCTGCCAATGATTGCCACTTAATTGACTTCGATGTAGACTTCCTCATACAGGATTTCTCTTGGTATGTACACTAGAGGAGAATTTGTCCCAATGGACTTATACAGCAATATAACTTCTTGGATATTTAAAAATGTGCTGAGGGATGGTGTAATTTGAGATACACCATAAATTAAATAAACTATGCTTAAAATATATTGTATTATGTAAAAGAGAAACAATTATTTGAAAATAGATATCAATGGATTTATTGGGAAACCAGGCATGTGGCAATAGACAAAACCTCAGGCATTAACAAAAGCAACCCTCTGCAGAAGCTATACATAAGACCTATATTATCTAAACCTATATTAAGCACCATCTTTAAATAAATAAGTCTTTATTTTTCTTGCTGTAACTGTGACTGAATAAAAACTTACCTCTTAAGGGTTAGAAAATACTGTGTTCTGGACTCATTCTAGATTGGGGCTATATCAAAATTTAGAGAATAATCAGACAGTTTTCTCAGCATTAAGAGTATTACATCAAAAGATTCTGGGTTTTATATACCATATGTAACAATAAGAAATCACATGCTGGAATTCTTTTAATGTTTTGATGAGATTTGGTAAAAATCCCCAAACCTTCAGCCTCGCAATTTAGAATTAATTTTAAACACAGACTCCTAAAGATATGCAGACTCCATGGAATTTTCAGAGCCATTTTATATCATCTGTAATTTAAGATGTCTTCTTTTGACTTAAGAAAAATTTTAAAAAGATTGAAGACCTTTTGTCCCTGGAAATCATATTTTCCATGCAGTGAAATTTGACATATTGAATCAATATACACATTCATACTTTTGAATCCAATTAAAATGTTCAAGTCTGGTTGGTTTTTAAAGACGGAATAACAGAAAATTAAAAACAAAGGAAAGACAAATATGTTACTAAAAAAAGATGAACATTTTCTGACTAATGCTTGGAAAGATGATCAGATTTGAGAAGAGTCTGCTTGCAGGACAAAGACAGAAATAGATTTATGAATGTGAATTGGATGCAGTGTGGTTTTTTTATGGTGTCCAGTTGTGTATCCTCTCAAGTGACTTTTCAATTGATAAAAGGACTGCATTTTGAAATACAAAAGACTTTCAATTGTGTGCCACATTATTTTTCCCCTTTGTATTAATTCTAATCATCTTGAAAATATAACTGGAAATAAGTAAGCAATTCAGAACTTTCCCTTGGTTTGCTAATCTTTTTTATTATATAAATCTTTTCAAATTATATGATCTTTCATACAAAAAATCTTTGGGTAAAAATAAGCTTGTTTGAGTAAGCATTTGTTGAACAAATTTCCTGGTTTTAATTTATATTTCATTTCCATAAATATTATTTCATAACTAGTAAAGCATTTTTGGAAGCTGTCTAGGTGCTGATTTGTTAATACTGTCCTGATTCCTTCAAGTGTCCAAAGTGAGACAGTTAGCTGCCATTGAAAAATTGTTCCATCAGTGGGTTTTAATTGGCTAAATATTTTTGATCTTGGATATTGGAACAGTCTCCATTGTCATATGTATGCTGTTCTCACTCATGTTAGAGTGGCTGTGTGCTCAAAATGGCAGACTTTCTACCTATGTAAACATCTATTATAGCATCTCTTTAAACTCTTAAGGATTTATGACATTTTCTTTCAGAATCTTAATCTTTCCAAACTGGAGATATATTTTGATCCTTTCTTAAAACAGAGTATATCCACATCCATTCAATAAGATGCCAGGAGGGACAACAGCAAAGCTACTCTAAAATACTACAAAGGAGCAAACCATAAACTGACAGTGTGTATCCAATTTACTACTGCAGGAAAAGTAAAACTATTACTCTTCTTTGAACTTTTCTTGTTAGGCAAGAAATATGATGCTTTTCTGAGCTAAAGATATGAACGACTCATCAGCACAGAACAGGACACAGAGAATCAGTGTACAGAAATTGAACAGCCAAATCATTAATTTTCAGTGGGGATTTATGCTTAAGTCTTACCATATAAGTGGGGAAATGTTTGCGATAAAGAGGAAATGACTCATGGTGATTTTTGTTTACTTGCTCAATTTGTCCTTTTTTAATCAAAAGTACTGCTGCTCCACCTTATTTTTGGTACTAAACCCTTTCCGTTTCCCTGACCCGTCGGGAAAAAAAATTCTAACTAAAATAAAAATTAAACTTCAAAATCAAAATTCAGCAAGGAAAAAAACCCAGATTCCTAAGGAATCTAAAAAACTATTCCGTCAATCAGCACATATATAAGTAGAAAGCAGAAGTAAAGAGCTCACTATCCAATCAGCAAACTATTACATCAACAGTCCTTTTAAAGATTCATTAGTGTTTCATCACCAAAGGTTGACTTCATGCTGTGTTCAAGTTGCTTGAATGTCAATGGTGACATGAAATGAGTATACCAAGAGCTGAATAGTTCTTTTATACTTATCCAAAGAGTAGAACCAATGAGTTTTAAATCCAGGAAGAACGCAGATCTACTTTACAAAGCCTTGTTTAATGGAATTTTTGTTCTTCTAATTAACCCCAGGCCCCCCAAGTTGAGTAAGATAAATGTGCAAGGAGAAATGGTGCTTTTGCCAGCTGTCTGTAGGCTTCATCACTTCAGGTTTCTAGGTCTGATCCTGATCTCAGTCAAATCATTTTCACGCCAAAAACAATTAAGTGTGTTCAAGGGAAACATTCCCACCCTATTTGTGTAAAAACCCCAACAACCTCTAAAAATCTGGGTCTGTGATTTATGAAGGAATTAACAAATATAGGCCAGATGCTATGCCACACTAGCACAGGAATAGGAAGCATTTGGAGCTGCATTTGTTCCATTAAACACCAGGGAAAGGATTTCCTTACATGGAAGAAAGCAAACTCTGTATCCTTCCTGCACCAATATTGAAGCCATATCTGCCCTTTAGCAGCAGAAGCTGGAGCACAAGAGTAGTTACAGACTTTTTTTAGCTTGTCCTTGTTCCAGACTAGCACAGTACTAGCTGTCACCATTTCTTAGGAAGCAGCAATTTGCAGGAAGGCCTTCAAAGAATTTCAAGCTCCTTTTGGACACCCAATTATGCTGGAGGAGGTGAAAAGTAAGGTGGAAAGGATTCTGGGTTGCATTCAGGTTCCATCATCCACTACACCCTCCTCAAGTGGTGCAAGAAAGAGTTGCATGGCAGGAAACCATTCTCCAAACCGTTGGCACGTGTAAACCAGTTGATTTGTGATGCTTAGAATCAGTTTTTTAAGACCTACAGCTATATATGTCTTGGGGTATACATCAGATATAGCTGTTTATAACTCTGCTACAGTGTATGGTGAAGACTAAACACACCTTGCACATATTCTGGAGTACAGACTTCTGCCCACAGACTGGAATATCATCCATAACATGGAAGTCTTGGTTGTGTTTTTTGTTGGCAATGAGATTTCTGGCTTAGAAGTTTTATCGTGTTCAGCTGAGCAGTGTAGTTTCATCTTGGATTAAATGATCGAAAATCATTGCAAAACTAAAAAAGTAACGCATGATTTTTCCTAACTTTTCTAAACAGACACACTTTAGCCTATGTTATACTCTGAGAGTGACTTCCACTAAAATATAGTCAATGCAGGCAGAGTTATTTCCAAAATGAAGTTAATTAAAAATAATGTTTTAAAATATGCTTCTAGGTGGCTGTAAGAAAACTTTTATAGCAAAGCAGTTAGGAGCCCTTGCTAGCAGATATGAACAAAAAAGCCACTCGACATTCTTCATGTAAAACAAGAGTATTCATTACAACCAGCAAATAGATAAATTAAAACTTCTTTTCTTGCCCTTCTAACAATCCACAACCTGTTGTATTCTCCAATAGTTGTAAATACTTCAAAGAAAGGTGGGCTTTACAGCACACCGTGAAAGTCATCAAATGTAGATTATGTGGAATACAAATTATACATGCTGTGTGATGCATCAGATAGCCTGAAAAGAAGGCTGAGCATAGGAAAACATCCTTACTTCATTTAGAAATGCTGAATAAGACTTCCCCCCAACCTGGAAGGATAGTATGAAAATTCTATTTGAGTAGATTTTTTCAACATTTGCCTTCCGTCTCAGTTCCCATGTTTAAATGCTTCATTACTGTGAGTCCTAAAGTTGGCAAATGCATGTTGCCTCCAGTGAGAGATACTCTTGCTTTAGAATTGCTATGTAAGTGCTTAAAAATTAAACTAGGAAGAGGTTTTGTTAAGATATTCTTTCCTCACATGTCAATCTACATTTCCAGTTTTACAAGTGTGTGCATCATTTGAAGTAAGTACACAGAGCAGTATTTGTATAAACAAATTAGCGTAATACAGTAGAATATTGCCATATTTTTCAACAAAGACATGGACTGTGAAGTATAAAAGCACACAAATTCCCCATTTCATTTTTATTTCACTTCAGCTTTTTTGCATTAAAACAGCCATTAGAACAGATGCATAAGTCAACAGATGCATGTCATGCATGAAGAAATATGATTTTGTATTTTTTGATCAAACAGAGACTTCTAAAACAATAGAGAAAAACACATTGGCTTTGTAAATAATGGGAATGCTGCATGAGAAATGGAAAAAAAAAATTGAAGAAATTTTATGATCTAATTCAAAATGACCAACCTATTTATGCCTTGCCAACTCAAATACTGAACAACATATGCAATTCAGTTGGGAGAAATCAATTAATTTCCTAATGTTTATGTTTCATAACAGTTGCAGAACTTCAGCAGCGATTCCATCCTTCTAATCTATCCATCAGTTCAAACCTCACTGCAATGAACTTTTAACTGGAAGCTGGATCAAAGGGAATTTTTGAAGATTTCTCCCACCTCAGAATTACTGTTACTCAGTGGAATGAGTGTTGTCCTCTTCGCAAAAATTTGACAGCACTGACTCTCCCAAACTTTCTCAGAATTCTTTGTGTCTGTATATTTAAGCTTCTGGTATGGAAAGGTCTTTGTGATGATGGGTAAAAATATACTTTTCCTGATTCATTCATGGGGAGTAAAAGATATCTGTTTTAAGGCTTGATTGTGCAGACAAATAACAAGAAAAGAGTTATATTCAAGTTTATTGTAAAATATGTATGGAAGTGACTACTGACTGGACAACTATTTCTCAGGACACATCTGAAAATACAGGTACTTCTTGTAATAATCTGTAATAGCTGCTTACCTAACCTCTGCCAGAAAACATATTGGTTAGTTTCATTTGAGGATATTCACTATGAATTAGGAACTTCAAGGTATGTGGAAACTTTGGGAGCATTACAAAGAACAACAGGTAGTCTAATGATATTTTCTTTGTTGTTTTGGGGGAATTTTGAAGAAACTAAAAGTAGCAGGTATCCCAAGATTTAATAACTTTCAGGGGATTGAAATTGGAGGGAAATCAAATAATTTTGTTTGCTTTATGAATTAAGCACGGTTACATTGTTATGTTTTATTTAACATAGAATGCTAGTAAAGTGAAACTGATATATTGAAACACAAGTTAGATCTTTATAAAAATATATATACATAAGGGTAGATGTATGTATACATATGCTCTTGTATATTTCGTTGTGATCATGTTTAGATGCATATGATGATTTCCTGACAAGTTCTGGAGTCCCCCATCTTCATTTTTCTATTAAACAAGGATGTTGACTATTTTTTTCTGAAGTTTTGACAAATGTCCCAAGTAATCGGAATGTACATGTAAGAGAATCATCTCATTATTAAGGCAACTCTTCAGGCTGGTGGCATTGCTGGACCTGGCATATGAAGATGCAGATATACAAATTTGTCTATCCAGCAGTTCCCCTGGGCTTTGCTACTTTACAATTTTTTTTCTTTTCTTTCCTAAAGGAACTGTATATCTAGTTTCCATGTACATTTCTATTCCTTTGGATTTAGTTCTTGAGATTAATCAGGATTTGCCTCCTTAGCATAAAAAAAAAAGACTAATTTGGTTTTATGTTTTAATCTCTTCTGATCCTAATAGCTGATTACGCAGCATTCAGCATTTCTTGTAACAAGTTCAGCAGAGTACCAAGAATATCTGGCAGCAGGTTGAAAACAAAAGAGAATAGTACTTCTTTTCACAAAATGAAAACTTAGATTGCTGAACTGATTGTCATAGCATCTTCTCAAAATGAAAATTCTGAACTAGTTACAGAAGGTAATAATCACAGTTCCATGGAAGAAAAATTTTTTGAGGGCTGCCAACTGCATCTGTAGTGCAGAAGCCAGGGGAGGTGCCAAAGGGGCACTTTATGCTCACACTCTTGGAAGTGACCTCAATCAAGTGTAGTCATGGGCTGAACATTGGCACTGGCACAGGCTCAGCTCTGTCATGGCTTGAACAACTGCCCTTGGATTTTTATCATACCAGTTGAAGTTAAAGGTACAGTGGCTTTTCTCAGTTCTTATGTCGGACATATGTGTTAGTATCCAAGATGAGAGACAGATAGAGAAATGATTTCATCAAATCAGGGGAAGAGTTATTTAAACTGGTGAAATGACTGTAACTGGAAGTGAATCGGGTGTGAGGCAACTCCACCTGCAGCCTCCATCCTACACTGATTTGGAGAAATTACATCCCCACATTTCAAAATACCTGTGTTTGCTATAGTATCTAATGGTTTTGTTCAGCACTTTAATTGACATTTAACCAAATCGAGTAACAAGACTGTGTTTTCTTATAGGCCCTACTAAACAATGTAATATTACTTCCTGTAGGTATGGAGACCTTTGCTCTCGTTAGTGCTGCTATTCCATTTGACTCTAACCTTGAATAATCTTTAAAGAATGTTTTTAGTCATGGGCCCTTCACCTTCTGGTGATTTCATCCAGATACAATTTCCACAGGCTTTACTGGGTTAGACAGAATAAAAGAAAGGACCATCTGAATAAAATAAAATGTCACCATTAAATTGGCTTTTGTAGCTTAAGGTATAATGTAATGATATTTTCCCAACAGCTGCTTTCAGTTGAATTTGAAGTTCTGAAAACCTTTTGCATCTGATTCAAGTAATAAAATGCAGGTTGTGTTACTTCCTCCTTCTGTGTCATATACAATAAGCAAAACGTTGATACTTTACATGGAACGGGTGGCCATTAGGAATTTTTACTGTATCTTAATGTTATTTGCTGACCTCAACACTTTACAGATGAGTCACCCAATGAAAGGCTTGTTTAAAAATCAAGGTGTGGATGGATGTTATTTTGGAATGAAACGATTCAGTAATTTTACCTAATATCTCTTGCTCACAGAATTTTATTATCTGCTCCTTTTTTTTTTGTATTATCATATCTCTCAATTTTTTACAGCTAGATTGGAATGAGTGCAATTCTACACATCTTCATGTGTTACCTTTTATCCCAAGAGATTTTAAATAGAAACTAGACAAAGGGATTACTTTATCAAGCACTGAAACCCCTGAGGTGAAATGTAGCAACTGCCTGTCAGTATATACACCAATATGCAAGAAATTAGGACAAGGAAGGAAGAATAAGCATATTCTTAGGAATTTAGTGAGGCAAAATAAACATCTGAGGCTGAAGTAATATGCCACAGTTCTGTGTGACAATCTTTTATGGAGCTCAGTTCTCAGTGCATCTAAAAAAGTCACTTTATCCTTCATCATATGTTCCTTAGTATTACTGCTATCATAGTAAATATTGAGCAAACACTGAGCATTTTCTAAACAAAGAGCTTAAAGGAGAAAGTAGTCCAGAGACATGAATTGAGTCCTCACACCTGTCTCTTCTGCACCTTCCCCCTACAGTAATACCAACTTCCTTGGTTTTAAATAAAGACTTTAACCATTTTACTTATTCAGCATCTGCTGTAAATTCTTCACCACAAGACATTTTATGGCATGAGAATAATGGAAAAGATACTAAAATGAAGACTTTAAATAGCAGAAGTTGGAAACACAAAGATGTTTTTTAGAGATATCTGAGAAGTAGAGGAAGAACCAAAGAATGGCTACGAAAACAAGAACCCTAACAGCAAGATGTCATATAAACTATGAGGAAAACCAGGAAAACAGGAAAAATATTGTCCAGTAAAGTCAAAGTAAAGAGAAACAGAAGGAGACTAAGGAGCACGAGGAAGAATACAAAAAGAAAAGGATGTGAAATGGTGCAAAATATGTCAGAACAGCAGTAAAGTATAAAAGTAGAGTCCAGAAAAGTGGGAGAGAAAGAAATTAAGAAGGTGCATGAGGCGGAGTGAAGAAAGACCGTGAAGTCCATGACATGCGATAACAAAAAAAAAAAAATTAAAAAAGAATCCTGATTGTGTCTTCCTGAGTCACTTTTGATGTAAACTGCTGAAATGAAAAGCAAAAAGCAGACTTGTTTTCATGGAGAACAACTTGTCTGTTGAGGTGACTTTTCTCTTTCTTTTCCTCTTACCTGGTGTTCCCTGAAGGACATGGCAGGTTAATGCCAGTTCAGGTCCTTCTAAAAGAGCTGATGCATTTGCAGCACTGTCAGTTCTTCACTCCAGAGGGAATGCCTCTGCACGAGGCAATGTCATTATAGAAATTAGCATTCACTGTGACTCAGCTATCTTCATCTCAGATATAGCAGAAAGAGACACAAGTCTGGAACAGATACACTGGTATTCCTAAAGGAGCTCTTCAGGGAACTTCTTCATGACTGTGGTTTTAATTAGGCATTAATAACTGCTGAATGATGCTTATGCTACAGAAATGCAAGAAACTTTCCATGAGAGAATGAAAGATCGAGGGAATTAAGAATTCTGAAAGTCAAAGACACATCAATGCTTTTCAGAAATTTCAGGCTTAGATTTCAAAAATTTTATGTAAAAATTCCCTTCCCTCACCTCACCCTACCTTTGGTTTATATTTGCTCATAATCTTTTGTCTCCATGGATGGTTTATATTGTTTTATATCTGATGGCAGAAAGTGAAGCCAAGTCATGTCTTGTTTGCACTACAATCATTAAAAAAATTAAAATTGTCTCAAGGACAATGAAAATTAAAACCCTCAGAATCTTGGAAGCTTTATAAGACTTCCAAAAAAAAAATCTATATCCCATATTATTCCAAACCAGATATTTTAATGGGTCCATGATTGTGGTCTAATATTCATTCAGATTTAAGGAATTATGTCTTGAAAAATGGTAATTTTGATTTTGCCATAAAAATTTTGGAATTAAAGCAATTCTTACCAAACTAATCTGTATATAATTAAAAATATCTAAAATGAAGTGAAAGAATTAGCATAAGAATTTGCTACAGCCATTTTCACTGAATTTTCGGGAACACATGAGGTCACATACATGTCTGCCCAAAGATCAATCTCTTTTTTTTTTTTCTGCTTCTTCCCCATTTCTCCTTTACTTATCAAACGGTCTTTATCTCAGCCAATGTGTTTCTCACTTTTACACTTCTGCCTTCTGAGTGAGGAGCTGCTCGGGGTTTAGCAGCTCACTGGGGCTCAGCCACACCAGGGATATAAATATTTCCACTGATCAATAGGAATATTCTGGTATTTAAGAATTACTGATGTTGATTATGCTCATCATGCACAGCAAAAAATAAAACCACCTTCTTTCTAATGATTGGAGTTTTTCATAGTCTTCATATTAGTACAAATATTCATCATTTTAATTACCAAATAGATCTTATTCTACATTTAGCTGATTGTTTCCTGTTAAACATTTGCAATACATCCAGGTCCTGCTGTGATGTTCCGCTGTCACAAAAGAGGGTAAATCATATCAGATTTGTTTTTCTTTTTAAAGGTTTTGTCCTTTTTCACCAAAAGACGTTCAGCCTAAACAAGGTGTCTCCTTTTACTATAAGAGGTCAAGATGGAAGTTTTGGAAGTTAGCACATCTGCTCATCAAGTTGGCACTATATTTGGTAAAGGACAATCTAGGAATGGAATTGGTTGAAAGAAAGCCTCAATAGAGAGGGATAAAGACTGGAGGATCCAATATTCACCTTAAACACCTGGAAAAAATGTTTCACGTAGTAACACTCTCATACAAAAAGTCACGAAATTCTCAGATCTTTTTCTCGTGATTTCATTTCACAATGTTTCAGGCCAAAAGGATTAAATTCCCAAGCCAAAACATCCAGAACCAGTTCCAGAACCAATAAACCTATGTGTAAAGTCCATGATAAATCTAGATTAAGCTATGAGTTGCTTTGTCCCATAACCAGCCCGAGCTGAGGAACGTCAGGATGGACACCCTCACCCAACACAGACTGTGCTCCAGAGGCCTTCAGCTAGTGGAAAGAAAATTATCTCTGATCCTCTCACCTGAAGAGCAGATATTTCAGCAGGCCAAACAGCATCCTAAAGAGAGGAACTGAGTGCCCAAAAAGCTTGTGTGAGTTTCCCTATCTCTACATTTGCACTCCACATAACCACCTGTCCTATCCCTTACTTTGAGGGTTGGATTCTGGTTAAACTATCACCAGCAGTGACACATTCCCCTCAAAAGTACCTGTGAGAAGTCGGGATTTTCTTCACACAAGAAATACTCTGTCAAATATTTCCTGCCAACCTTTGTGCTAAATCGTCTTAAAAACATTGTGGAAAGCTGCTGCTAACCAATGAATGTTGATTAAGCAGTCAAGTGGTTATTAATGGTATTATTACAGCTGCTGGTATTATGGAAAGATTAAGTTAGTAATTTTTCAGGAAAACAACATCTGCAGAAAATGCCTCCTTTGTGATCAGCTAGGAAAAACTCTCAACGGGTGTTAAAAATACCATTTGCAGCACCTAACCTCGTCTCTTTAAAGCCAATATAATGTAGTTACCTCATTGCAAATTCTGTAATGAATCAGGAATAAAATAGTTCAAAGAAGGGAAAGGGTTGATGGTGGATGCTCAAAATTTCTTTGTATATATCACTCAAATTTAGAATATCCCCCCTCATCTATTCACACATACTACTGGAAGTTGTCTGCTGTCAGTCTACCTGATCCAGAGCTTTCTGATCCAAAATTTGCTGAAGCCCATGGAAAAACTAATTTCATGGAATTCCAGGGAGCTTTTGACCAAGCGTAGAAGTGAAAACTGAAACTTTAATTTCCAACAGCAAAAAGTGCAAGGAAGTTCCCTGTGAGCATTCTTTTCTTTCTGTGCCTCCGTGTAAAGGAATCTGATCGAGTACCCGTGCTTTTGCTTATTTCTTTTTCTTAACACAAACTTGAGTTTCTTTTAATGTATCTCATTTTATCATTTATCCTCATATCTCTTCACTTCATTCTCTTGTTTTAAAATATGCTTTCAACAACCATAGTTCATTCAGTGGCTGTGAATCAGTAGAGAAGATTGCACCTCAATTGATTTAAAATTTCTCTAAGTAGTCATTACTTCTCAGCTGGTGTCTTACAAGACTGACCACTATACCCTCTGTCACATGCAAGGATTTGGGAATGGAGTGCTGTTACATGACCCTCACTTGACACACTGACCTCTGTTTAACAATTCAACACTAATGAATTTTGGTTATTTTTTTACAATTATGCCAATTCAAATTTCTGCAAATTCTCTCTGGGAGTGTAATTTATAAACTTAGTAAATGCTTCATTAAAGTTATGTACATTATTTGATGACACAAAAAATCTGCAAGAGGAATTGCCTTTTAAAAATATCATGTAATGTACATTTTGTACCATGTAAATCAACTGGAAGAGCACATTGCTGCTAGAGGATCTCTCCTAAATTGGATTAGTAGCCCTTTTCTATTTCAAAAGTGAGTTGTAAATATAGATACGTATTTTGTGAAAAATTGGCATAATAGAGAAGCAAGACCCACAGAGATATTCACAGTTCTGTCATCAAAGCAAGTACATTTGATATTGTATTTATAAGAAGATCTGCAGCCACCCATGGAAACGATGATGAGAAAACAAAACACTGAAAATTGTCTTCCCAAAGTTGGCACTACACGTGCAATGCAAACCGTGAGGGGGATGAGAGCAAATGACACTGATTCCAGATATTGCAATAGAGAAGTGATTAACTCCACCATAATAATAATAATAATAATGTTCTTTTAACGCATCTTTCGGGGGTGTAATTATAACTAGTATTATTAAAGTGCCAGCTGAGACCTATTATTGCTGGTTCCATGTGCTATGCTTTAGACACAATAAAAGAGACCTACTTCATACAAGATCTGGATACACCATCCCCTGCCTGTTCATGTTTCTGTTTGTGTGGGAAAGGCACATGCTAAATAAGGACTGTCGTGAACTTTAACTAGTTCCAGGATCTGGAAACTAAGAGATCAAGGTTGCGTTACAGAGCACATTTGCACTGCAGCAGAATAAAAGGGTTTTTTTCCCCAGCTCCATTTTTCATCTTTTACAGAGACTTAAGTTGTTAGTTTTCCTTTTTCCATCAAAGCAGTTGTATGCTAATGTTCATTTTTCTCAAGCTTGCAGAGAAACACTGTGAGATTAAAACCTAAATGCTTTCATATGTAAAAAAAGCAGAAAAAGAAAAGAGAAGAAACAAAAAATCAAAAAATTATTGAAGGGTCCAGTTAGTCAGCCAACAAATCCAGCTGGAGTTCCTCCTCTGTGTAAATGCCTCCAGTCCTACTGAAGGTAATAGCAACTCTTCTGTGCCAGCTGGGGATCCAGCCCATGAGGACATAAAGCAAACAGGGTAAAAAATCCCATCAAGCTAAACATAATACCTATAATTTAGGCTACCTCCAAGGGCTCCCAAACTAATAAAATCTGAATTGAGAGCAAGGACATAATTAGCTCGATTTGTGTCATATTTAATTTTATCAATTATATGACTAATTGGCCCCTTTTCTATCTGTTTTCATTGTTTTCAGGCTTGATTCACTTCTTGCTTGTACATGTGCCAGGGGTTTGATGGCATTGCTGTTCTCTGGCATTAACCTCTGCAGGAAAGAAATATTTCTACATTTACACTGGGGCAACTGGGAACACAGGGGTGGATTCATTGTTGCTTACTGACCTGCTTCTACACTCACTTTAGCCATTGGAAAATGAAATACTAGACAATGACACTATTTAAATTTTTGCTTGTTTTTAAGTATTTTGAAGTAAGCTTTACTTATTTTTCTGTGCCCGTAAGTTTTTCAGTACATGACTATAGAGAAATAGTAATAACTGTTAAATGTACCTGTCTGAAAAACAGGAAATTTCTTTTCTATGTTAAGATCATATTGCTGCCTTGCTCTTTCCCTCTGCCCTACTTTATAGTGTGTAAAATCCATACTGTATTTGAAAATTTGCCCCACTGCTGGTTTGCATTCCAGCATTCTGACAATAATGAAGAAATTATTTATAAATTTAGTCAGCATCCTTGTTACAAGTTAAATTGCTAGATTGTTTAGTAGACATTCATTTTGAATGTGAACTATACAGGATTTTACTATATTTGATTTCACCTAATATATATCATGCAGAAGAAACATAATATCCTCTCATGAAACTAGCTTAAAGATTGATTGAAATATTACATTGCATTATGTAGTATGGGTATAATACAGTTAATTAAAGGAAAAGGTTAGGACTAAATGAAATATGAACTCATTGAGACCTAAAATTTTATATATACAGAGCCTGATTCTAATTTACATGATCTGATGTAAAATGTGGGTCACACAAAAACCGATCAAGCCACACCTCTACAACAAGCAGAACTGATAGGATTACTATTTTCATTGTCTCGAAATGAAAAGAAGGGCTGTAATCAAAACCAAAGAAAGAAGTATGGGTTACTGAAATTAAATTACTTCTATACGTTTCTCCCTTAGGCTAACTACCATTGGATGTTGTTTCCAGTTCTGGTGCCCATGCTTTCAGAGGATTTCCGAGAGTGGGCAAAGAGATGGACAATATAATTTATAATATTATATTGAATCCAGCTCCAGATTTATCACGTGTATTATTAAGCACCTAATACAGGCATCTCCAGATTGGAAGTGAGTATTACAGAGTCCTTCTATAGTTACTACTGGTCTTTCAGTGGAAGGAAAGGGTTATGTCCAAAGGGCAATAGTATCAACCTAAAAGATTAATCATTTAGTGGCGGTCCTTACCTGCCTTTGGTGGGTATATAGAGGAGGGTAATATAACTAGAAATTAATCTGGGATCAGTATCGGTAAAACACACGACAATATTTCAGACCAAAAAAAAAAGATTGAAGGACTATAAATTACATGGACATTAATGTTACAAAAATGAATAGTTTGAACCGGAGTTAGAAAAATTAAAATCGTTAATTCAACAATAGTAATTAACTGTTGTAACAATCTGGAATTTTTTATCAAGTGTTCTAATTCTACTGTGACTATTAGATTTGAAATAGGAATGAACTCAGAAGGTGTTGTCCTATACCCTGTAAATTTGGTTAAACAGCTTTAAAATTGACTGCCATCAAGTTCTTCCCCTTCTTTCCAAGTAATTAAAAATATACCTGTTCTGTTCTTCTCTCCAGACATAAAACCATGCTGGAACCACATGGGACCTAAACATTCTTTTGAGCCAGCAACAGACTGTGTTCTTATGTGTTCTTAACACTTTTCTTGTCTGTGTGATCTGAATACTAGATCCCAGTTACATGTCCTAGAGGGTAAAACAGTGCAGAATTTTGAACAAAGAGAGCAGACATAGAAACAACAATAATTCCTATGTTAGTTCCTATTTTTTACAGGTGAAACAAATTTCTGCTCTGTCTTTTTGTGCACTGCTGGGCTCTCTACAGAAAGCCTTGGGAGTTGGCAGCTCTCTCCAGGTGGATGCTCCCAGAGCACGGCACAGACCTGGCTTGGTAAATCCAAACCACCCATCTCATGGCTTTTGACTCCACAGTGTGTCCTGGGAATGGGCCCCAGGGCACTGCTGTTCTCTGCCTGCTCTTGGAATCACCTCGCAGCACAAACCACGCCAAGGACAATGTAGACCTCACTCAAGACAGAGGGAACCACAAGAGCCTTCATTCAGCTACATACATTCCACACTCGTCTGTTGAGAAAGTGTATGCAAGCCTTAGAC
The DNA here is from genome assembly GCA_013398115.1 of Falcunculus frontatus. NCBI lineage: Eukaryota > Metazoa > Chordata > Aves > Passeriformes > Falcunculus > Falcunculus frontatus. The sequence continues at coordinate 1,686,884 of VZRV01003328.1, forward strand.
TTCCCAAAAAGAGGCATTTTCATGAAGTTGTACCACCATTTTAGAAAGAAAAAAAAGAAGAAAAAACAGAGGAAAAAGCACTGACTTCTTTGAAATGGATCACACACAACATCACTGAAAGAGTGTAGAGTTCACAGAAATCCATTATTTCTCATAGGCCTCCTAGTTTCACTAACAAATCCAGCCTGGAGGTTGGTCTTTTACGTGACTGAGTCAAAATCCACTCTAACATTCTGTGCTTACAAACTCGGAATATATTTCAGCAATCCTCTTGAATGTTTTTTTTTTTTTAATTTTTGCAAAGTTTTCCAGCTTTATGTAAAGAGATTGACATTAAAAAGTTGTTTTCTGAAATGTCTCAATACTGATTTCCCTGCTTCTTCTACCATTCTGGTTAATTAAAGGTAAATTAAATCTAACCATGTCACCCAATTACATCCACATTGCCCGTTTTATTGCATGTGTCTAGGCTGACAGCATAAAGAATTGCCTTCAATAGAAGAAAAGCAAATTATTCTCAATTTAAATGGCTGGGACAGCATTTTAATTCTTTAACACTTGATAAGCACTTAACAGAAAAGGACAAAATTACCTTAAAGAATCAAACCTTCTGTTTTTCAATTGACTTCAGTAACATGAAGCTTTTTAATTAAGTACACCAGAGCAGTTTATTGCTTTAGCTGGTTCTCTGTACCTTTGAGTCTCCTAAAGTATAAACCCTTTTATGTGGTAATAACATTCCATATAGGTTTTCAAACAGCATAAAGGTATTGCTTTAGCCCATTTATGCATAAGTCTCTACATCTGCTAAGTAATTGCTTTTTTCTTAAATGAAATATTAGAACACTAGAGCATGTACTTTGTATGTATAGACACTGTGGATAGTGTATAATAAAATCATTCATGCTGCAATAATTAAAGCTGTGTCAGCATTTTCATTTCAAACTCCATTTTTCAGGTGTTTATAATTCAGCCATAAAAAATTGTCTTGGACTCTTTCCACCATATCTGAAGGCCAAGAATATATATCCATAAAGAAGTTTACAAGTTTTGAACACTTGCTTTGCAGGTGTAGAACTGAAAAACAGTTTTGATTTACAAATGAAGTTTGACAAGTAGCCACTGGCATTTTTAAACCAAAACAAATCCAAAACACTTGAGATTATCAGGTTCATAAACCCATGTTTTCTGTGAGATTGTATTAATTGCTGCAAATGGGTGTTGTCAACCCTCATCAAATTTATACTTGGTCATGAAAACGCTGATAAATACTAACAATAAGTTAATTTGTAGCCAACAAGATCTTAAATCTAATAATGTGAAGATTGATTGACTTTTTTTTTATGAATGCAAGTATATACATATATTTAAATCTTTATAAAGGTGCTAAATAAAAACCGTATGCTAAATACACGCGCTACGGAAGTCAGTGTGTAGTTTGGCATAAATTTCCCTCTAGAGACAGTGTTATCTGTTTTTTTCACAGATCCAATCCTGCACGGGCATCAGCTGTGCCTGCTCTCCCACAATACCCTGTTAATGTGCCTTAAACTTGGTGTGAGGGGAGCCATTGCAGTGATAACAGAGTAGCTCACTTGACGTGTCATTAAATCTTTCTTCTGCTAAAATGGCTGCCAAGTAAGGTCACCTGGAGAAATGATGAACCACAAGAAGTTCCATGAAATAACAAACAGGGTTTATTTAGCTTGGTATATCCCTGCCACCTCATACATGCACTCATCAGCTTGTGGAAATTTGGCCTGTGAAGAGGTGGAAGCGCTGATCCATGGACCATCAAGATTTGCTGGCATGCTGTGTCCTTGTGGATGTGTAAGGAGCCCTGACAGAGCTGTTCTCTGCAGTGCTGGCCATCTGCACAGCCTTCTCAAATCTCTATTTCATCAAAGGGAAATTAGCTCTCTATAATTATCTCTATTAAATTATGGGTGGGTTTTTTTCCCACTAATAAAGTTGGAATTGTGATTATCTGTTACTTCTCTTCTATCCTATCCTTCTCCATACACACCATAGTGCTGTATCACTTTTCAGCTGTGTGCTAACCAATGGAAGATTTATTAGGGATGAGTCTTTGTCTCGGTGATCAAAACAACCCAAAACATGCTTTTCCCTACAGAGAAAAAAGCTCTGCAAACCATTGCCTTTGGGCCCTGTTCGTATCCCTTCTGCTTATTGTTTGGCTTGGAGAGGCAGAAGTCTTCACGTGGCAACACTATGACCCTAAAATATGACTATTACTTTGTTTTGTTTTCATCTTGATTCATGTGAAATATTGAGAAGGCTTTGTTTCAGCTGCTTAAAAGACATTTTTAAAGTATGATGCCTGTGATCATGAGGTAAATACCCCATTTTGTGTTAGGGCAGGTTGGACTAGGAAAACTTTTTAGGATGTTGCTAAAAGACTCTACATGGGACAGAGGTGGTATTGTTGGTGACATACTCGTCTGTAACTTTTGTGCCCTTATAGAGAGCCTTTTGTCTTCTTCAGAATCTTTACTAGGAGAATAAGTCCATCATGCACGGCCCTCCCTCAGCCAAACACAAGATTTCCTATGGAACAGGAATATACTCAGACTTAACTAATGAATTAGTTCTTCAGGAATTTTATAAAACAAGATTCAGAAAAACAGGGGGGGAGTTTTGTCACAGCATTGAAAAGAAAATCTATGTGTGGATGCATAGGGCCTATGATTTAAAAGCCAACATTACTAAAACTGTGTCATTTATCAGTTCCCCAGAGGTAAGGGTGTATTTGTACTGTAAGAAAACCTACCAGGGTAAAAAAACTTCCAGTTGAAATCGCATTACCTTGTACAATGCCTTTCATTTTATTCAATGTAAATTTTGAGGGTAACACTAATGTTATTATACAGGTATGACCCACATCTGTGACATGCACCATGTGAATTTGCTGTGCGGATGTTTCAAAGACTGGTTTACATTCATGGAGCTTTTAAAGTCCAGTACAACATTCTGGAAATGTAACAAACTAATTTCTGACCTTTGACCTTCCTTTGTGCAGTACCGTTGGCCAATTTGTCCCAATTTTACAAGTTTTTTAATTTTAAAGTTGTCGGAGTAACAAAACTCATAGCTGGTGTTACTTTAAAACCAATCAAAATAAAAATTGTGCCCTGCTGTTAACTCCAAGGAAGAAACTGAAACAACACCTGAATTGAATTTAAAATAGTAAATCCAAAATAAGATTTGGAAAAAAACCCAAAACAATCTAGTCTAGTTGAATATTTTTGTCACTCTTAAATTTAAAGGAAAAAAAAAAAAAGAAAAATAAATTATTCTGATTCATGGGGTCCTTACCACTGTTTTCTGAGGTTTTACACCAGAGTGTAAGCTACTGAATCAAACTCGTAGTCATTGGGCATGGGATTTGTGCATATCATGGGGTTCATATATCTTTATCACCCTTTAAAGAACAGCAGTAAAAAACCCCAGAAAGCCTTTCCCATTAATCATTTCAAGTGAACTCACATTTTTAGAAGAAGGAGAGAGGCATGTTGCTTTTAAAATGCACTCCTTTGCTGTTTGTTTTAATAACATTTGCACTCCAATGCCTCATAGGAGAAAGAGGGTAGTATGCAGCCTGACTCTAGAAAAGCATGATTTTCTATTTCTTCCTGAAGTTTAACTTCCATTTTTCCTGAATATTTGTACCTGCTGCCATCAGCATCTAAGCTCCTTTGAAGATCAACCTACCATTAATTATGAGAAAAACCACTTCACTAACTGGTACTAAAGTATCAGAATGATAAATCAGAATGACAGCATTATTTCATACAAGCACTTTATGTGAACATCTGCAAGTCTATATATTAAGAGCAAAATTATCAACAATCAACAAATCAACAGCTCTTTACTGTGATACCAACGAGTTAAATAAGCAAAAATAACAGCTTTATGGTATTTTAAGACTTTCATGTTGATATAGAACAGAAAGACACAAAATATAACATTGTCTGAATCCACCAGAAATTCTGAAAAACATTTTTTTTACAGTTGAGGTGATTTAGTTTTAACATCTACATCAGCAAGAAATCTTATTGCATCCAGATTCCTAAAATATTTATTTATCTTTAAATCAGACCTACTTGGTATTAAACCTTATTTAAAAAGTATGTGTCAGACATTCACTACCAAAACCTAATTATCACTGGACTTAAGCTTCCTAGATCAAAGGCTTAGTTTCCATGGCAGTACCCAAAATGCCCTCTTAAGTAGCAGCTCATGCATCAAATCAGCATTGATACTTACTTAATGTAAGAAGAATGAAAATCAAACTGTTTTCACTTCTACATAAATTCACAGAAGCACCCAAGACTTTGGGAAGTAAAATTTGTAAGTTTGCAGTGCATTGGTGTAAATGATTAGGGAGATTTTAATGTTAACAGCACAAGCAGTGCTTGCTGACTAGACCTGCAGCACATGGGACTTAGAAGAAAAAAGACCTGAACTAGCTTAGAATTGATACTTTATTTGAAGAATATTAATACAGATTAAGAGGAACTTTCATCAGTGATTGCTTATGGAAAATATTTTGGATTTGTGGAACACACACTATTTGAGGTTTTCCTGTAACCCTAGCTAATGTCCTGGTAATCTTTTGATGCTCATCAGTAACACATTGTTATGCCTATAAGCACTTTTTCTACATCTTTTTCAGTTTAAGACTCATTAAATCTTTAGCAGCCATGAGTAATAGTATCAAAGAAGATAAAACAGGATTCATTGTGTCATACAATACCTATAGCTTCCACTACACTAGCAAGTGGGAGTGAAATTAAAGCCTTCTGCTGAAATGTTGGTTATAGAAAGAAAAAAAGATGTGGTTAATATTTCTGTCTGTAGTGGTTTTGTTAGTAAACAGTATGGTAAGATTATGTTTATGAACAAAATTTTCAAAATGACTACTGACTAATTAACAAATTCTTTATTACTGTAGTTAACTGATGTGTTAGAAACTATGCTTTCATTATAAATCTGAAGTAAAACTGACAATTGGCCATTGGGTTCTTTTTTGAACATGGAACTGATACAGCAAAAAAACTCAAAAGTCTTTGCCTAAACTAAGCCACCCAGAGTTGTATTCATCCATTTAAACAAAAAACCAACACAGCCTAATAAAGAAAAATTTAAGTCTGAACATTTAGGTAAATAACATATGCTTTACAATCTGGATATTTTTTGCAGATTCTTGCTCTTTTTTGGGTAAGAGTAATGACAATCAAGTTTACGCGTAAAGCCAAAACTCTGTAAGTCATGAATTGTATCTGAGGATTCAGCTACAGGATTCAGCTACAGTATTCAGCTTTATAGTATAGAAATGTCATAATTCTTTTTGTTGAAATTATTTTGGGCACTGAAGCCAACAGAAGAGGTCTTGAAAGATCCAAAACTCCATTTCAAAGTGTAGAGAAGCATAGGACATAGCATTTCTTGTGAGTATACATTTGTATATATATGTGTGCGTATATATCAGAAAGATGGTGAAAGACAGAAAAGAAGTAGGTTAAGCAGTTACTCTGCACACACTCAAAACTCACAGTCATGATAAAAAAATGGGAAGAAGAGGAATCACGTGATGTTTATTTACAGAATTTAAAAGTTGTTCTATTGCAAAAATGCACTGCGAAGTTGTAAATGGTACTATAACTTAAATGCAAATGTGTAATATCTGAATTAGAAAATTACGTTAAAGCACACTAGCTGACATAGCACGTATGATCAAAACACATTATGCTTTTTTAGTTTTCTTGAATTAAATAAACCAGCAAACTGGGATGAATTTTGTCAGGTATATTTATAAAAATTGAAACCTTTAAGTTGGTAGTGTCATCATCCTTTTCTTCTTCCTATCGTTAAATGCCTTAAAGAACAATGGGTTGTATTGAAAGAAAATTATGAAATATCACTCAAAATTTGTTACAATAGATGTGAATTTGACACAAAAAATGTGTCCCATAACTCTGTCACCTCACCTGTACTTGGTTGTACCTTAACCTCATGTCTATACTGCCATGTCTAGGGCCATGTTTTATGTAGTAGTATTATGTATGCCTTGTTGCAAAGCTGTGTTCAAGACCCATACATTATGCAGCTGACTTAAAGTAAGCAGGAATGTTTTGTGAACTCATTCTTGCACTTTTTAACTGGAAAGAAACCACTGCTGACTATGGCTTTTAAAGTCTAAAAGCCATTTTCCACTGGCTCCAATTTAAGAGAGAGAAAATGCCTACTGCTATTTATTAGTTATGCTATTTATTAGTTCTTTGAAAATGACTTTCTATTAATCACAGTCTGTCCCAGCCATTACGAGGCAGTTGTTGGAGCCGGAGAATAATTTCGGTACTCAATTGTAAGAGTTGGAACTCTCACAGTGTTCATGAATGAGGGAGACAATGAAATTAGACTCTCTCCCTGTAGGGGGTGGACGTTGACCACTGCCTGATGCCAGCAACTACAGGTCTAAATATTTCTTCTGGAATGGTTGTTTTACCTTCCTAAACTTTCAACTTTTAAATTGCTGTATTTAGAATCTTGGCGTTAACAGACTGGCTGTTTTCAGCCTAGACCAGGCTAATGGCTATCATGCACAAAGGATAACTGTAGCAGTTAAGCCATGGCTAATTAAAAGAATCATATATACTTGTCTGTCCAAGAGCAAAGAAAATACCTCTTATGCAGAAAGGAAGACTAATGAAAATGTTTTATAGGCATAACTGTGCAGACTCATTTCTTCCACTTGCAGTGTTGACAACAGCCTCCAATCTGAGTAATATTTCAAAATAAATTAAGTGAGAAGTGTCATCTCATTGGATCCTCCAGAAAATAAATTCAGACATACTTGTATGCATTCTTACAGTGTATCATCATCTGCTTGAGGTACTGGCAAATTCCTTTTATAATGCATGTGTTTATTTCTCTGAGAGGACATTCTGTATGTGCAACGGACACATTCTTTTACATTTTACATTCCACCTGAAAGTCCATCACAGAAAGCTTGTTAATGTCCTTCAGGATATACAGTACAGTAGTAAATAGACTCCCAATAGCAAAGTAAATCTTTGGTAGGAGGCTCAAATAATATGTGTGTGCTAAGATCAAATCTTGACTTCAAGTTCAAGCACAGTTTAACAGCGAATCCAAAGTTGTAAATGCAAAGTAAAGGCAATTTTAAGGCTGCTTTAAACCAAGCATGAAAGACTGAGTATTCAAAGCTGAGATTCTGTACATATGGTTCTAATATGCCTCTTGCATTTTAGACAAGCAACCTTCTTTTCTTGTTTCGAGCTTTACTATCACTGTAGTTATACAGTTTGTGAGTTTACAGTTTGGCAACATTCTCAGTATGTTTGAATTAAGGGTTTGGTAAACAAAATAATGCAGCTTTCTTTTTCACATTAAATGACTTCCCTTTTTAATGTTTTAATGCCTAACATTTCTAATCCTTGTTTCCTCCTTTCCCCCCTCACCCCCACTGACCAAGGAAAAAAAAAAGATTAAAAAAAAAAAAAGGAAAAAGAAAAGGAGGTTTGGGGTATTTAACTTTCTTAGTTTTAACATTTTCATTTATCTATTGTTTAATAAAAGTGATTAAACTTCTGCTCAGCAGTCAGATATTCGGATATTGTACAGATACACACCTTAATAGAGAAATAGACCCATATGTTACCGATACCACTATATAGCTCAGTTTTAGATAAGAAAGTTGCTTCAGCCCAGCTATACAGCTGGTCTGAGTAATCAGGCTGAAGTAGTAGGACAAGGGCACAGTGTAAAACGAAACAGAAAGATATACACAAGGGATATGCATACAAATATTATTCTGCTTCATTTCTGCACCAGTCTTTAGAGGATTCTCTCAAAAGTAAACACAGTTAATTAATTCCCAAGTAAAATAAGTAAATACAAATTTTCCACTTACTGTGTGCTGTGCTTTGTCTGTGCACTGAAGAGAAGAGGCAGTTCTGCAGCGCTCACCTAGATCCAGGTTGCTTTCTAAATTAGTCATACATGTAAGCTGGAGGAAGCACATTGACTTTTTAACTGTGCAAAGAGCAACCCATCTCTGTGCTGCCAGACAACCCTTCAGGACACGGGGCTGAACTTCAGCACAAGAGCACGGCATCTATTACGCTTGAGGCTCTACCATTTCACCTACACCTGGGTGGATCTATCAAGCTTCATCTCTATTAGGGCGGTTTGACTATGTGGTTGAAAGAAAAAAAAATAAAAAGAGAGAGGGGGAGAGAGGGAAAGAGAGAGAGAGCGAGAGAAAAAAGGCTTGCCGTTGTCACACTTGTTTCCTATTAAAGAGCCTTACGGTGGATTGAGTAATTGTGTACGAAGGTAGTCTGGCTGGCAGATGTGTGCAGCCCCAGTGGAGCACTCGATTCGAGGCAGATGGGTTGTACCAGGGCGCAAACAACATCGGAGAAAGAGAGGCGTGATTAAAACAGCAGGCCGCCGCTTTACAGCACTTGGAAGTGGGGATAGCATGAAAGCTCCCAGGAACTACAACTCCCCAAAATGGGAACTGCACAGGCACAAGCAAACTGCAATAAAACAAACCTGATAAAGCCCAGTGGATGATCGAATTGACCGAGTTATGCAACAATACTGAAACCATCATGATTATTAATGAACCTCTCTCCCCTCCTCCTCTTCCTCGCAGGCACTTACATTAGAAATACTCAGTTGCAAAGAGCATGAACATGGGTTTATTCAAAACAGAATCCTGGGCTACCGTACAATCTGAAGCATCTTTTGGAAATGGATTAGAGTTACTTTGAGGGTTTTACATTGTCTCTCACGTCTGGTTCAGTTTAAAAGAAAAAGAGAAGCTGAACAGTGGGAGTGAATCTGCCGTTAGCAGTTATTTCTGAGAATAGTTGAAGCAGATTGTCAGAGAAGTGAACAAGGAAACCTTATTACAAACTTCTGTCTGACATGCATAGGGCCAAAATCAGCCTCGATATAACCACACCAGTATATGTCAGGGCTGATTTTGTCATGTGGCCTCTCCCAGGTTATTGAAACTTGGCCACAGCAGATGGTCAGAGAATCCCTGTTATCACAACAATGGTTTGTAATAGTACGCGTTACACTCCTACGCAGACAGGAGAGAAGGGCTACTAGTACAGTACTGAAATGATCTCAAGTGCAGAGCTCCCATGTGTGAGCTCATGTGTACACCGGCTGTCTACTTTGAGGTTTAAGTAGAACTTAAATAATGCTTGCCTGCTCTTTGCTGGACTTCTACTCAGAAATGATGAGTCTGATACAATTCCCTCAGTGAATCTCTACTCCATTTTTTACCCCTTACAGTGAAACATCCCACAGTGCAGATGCCTGCATTTGAGCTGATCATCCTGGGATGCCTTCGTGGTCAAAGGCACTGCAAGAAGGCAGCAAGTTTGAACCTGTGGAGGTTTCTAAAGAGGTTGAGTAAATTGCATCTTGTTGCTGCTGATTATTGCGGTATATTGGATTCGAGTTAACTAAGGTAAATCCACCTCTCCCCATGTCTGATCCACGACTGGTTTAAATCAGCATTGATCAATATAGTTATGATGTCTTATAAGAACTGAGATTATTCTCATGCAGCCCACTGCAGCAAACAATACTACTACAGTATTCTAGGATACCAATGCAGGATACTATAGTACTTATTTATTGTGTATAGGGAATGCTGGTCCCTAATATCTACCAGCTGTTTTATCAGGACCTTTAGACAAGAATGTTTTATATACAAAATCCTATGGATATTTCCCATCTAAGCTCTTGTTATTAATTTTTCAATAAGGCCCATTCATATCCAGGTAACTGAAACAGCAAAGGAAACATAAAAATGGACAAATAATTTTCTTTTCATAGCAGAGTTTCTTTTTTTTTTTTTCCACACTGTAGAATTTTTTCACAAGTGTGTATTTTTCATTGCTCCCTCAGTTTAAGAAGGTAGATTGGTGGTGTATTCTTTTCTCTTAATGAAGTTTCTTAGTCACACAGAAAAGAAATTAAGCAAGAGTTAGGGATTAATGAGGCTTAAAATGCATATATGAGAGTTGCCTGTACCTAAAGTTAGAAGACATCTACATTTAAAGTTCATTGAAAATCTTCAGTTCTGAGTCTGGCAGTAGTAGAATGTCTCAGGTCTCATGACACTGAACAGTTTGTTGTCCTTTTCATGCATACAGTTCTGAGATTCTTGGAAAGTGAAGAGTTCATCTTCAATCTTGAAACCTTTTCTTGGACTTCTGACAGAGTAGCCTTGTACAAAATGGACTTCCAATTTTCATGGCAGCAGAAAGGATTCTAATGCACAATCCTACTGTTTGGCTAATAACAATAATCTATCTGCAATTAGATGCTTTAAATACCTGCTCTTTGGGTGACATAAGAAAGGATTCCCTGGCTCAGATTTAGGATGGGAAAGCTACAGTGTTTAGCCTGGTATCAGAGACTCACCTGAGGTAACAGTGATAGAAAATTTCACTTTTTCTATTTACCAAAGACTGTTTAATCAAAGACAGTTTGATGAAAAATACATTGGCTATCTGTGACAGGATGCTGAGATGGATTTGGTCCCTTCAGGAGGAAAAAAGGACTGGACTAGGGATCAGGATATTTATATTCCAGAAGATGCTTTCAACAGAAATATTTTAGAGTGAAAGGCAGCTCTATACAGGTATAATTTTTGCCTTTCCCTGCCTTCTCTGACCTCCTGAAGTGAAATAAGTTGACATACACTTCCAAATACAAAAATATAAATGAAGGGAGCTATATAACATGACAAATAAATGAGGCACCTCAGATACTCAAAAGGAAGCGTTCAACAATGATGTCTTCTTCTGTTCCCCATGGCATGCCATGTTCTTGGTTCCTTGGGAGCTGTGGAAAGGGGTATAATTCCCCTAAGGTCCCTCAATAGTCAGTGAAGTTAGATGTGCCTACAAGTGATGTGCCCAAGATGTGCCTGTTGGCAACAGCCTGGGGACAATAATAATGTTTAGCTCTAGTAATGTCCGTGCTCTCAGCCTCAGGACATCCAAAATTATACAGCGTTCATTTTCTGTGCTAATTCTTTACCAATGTGACTGACCTGTGTAAGGTATAAGTAAAAACTATCACGGTCTGTGCCTTCCCTGTGCTCCTCATCCACCCATTGGGAGATGCTGGGAGACAGCACTCTGCTACCTTGGGAAGCTACCGACATTTATTGAGTATTACTCATGTATTTATGCAGAAAATACTGCAGCTATTATTGAGGAACTGCTGTGGGATTCTGGTTTGTTCTTCACATTTTAAATAAGAATTTTTCTGGACAATGTGTATTTTGCCATGTAGTTACTGGCATGTAGTTTTACTCAGCTTCTGAGAAGAGAACCTTCCAGAATAGTGGAGCCTACTTTCCTCTCTTTTACAACTCGCTGACTTCGGGGTAAGTCCCTTTCTGACATCTCCAAGAGTATTCGGATGGCCCTGTTGTCTATGAAACTGTTACATGACCACCCACTATTAAACAGATGTTCCCTGGCTCAAAATATAAATACAGTCTGGAGTGTGAAGCTGGCTGTGATTTATTTAGGTAACTGTGACCTTGTATGGAAATATTCTCACTTTTTTTTCTTTTTTACAAAAAAGGCTTTGATTTTCCCATTTTAATTTTCTCCTGGGCAAGAAAAGGGATTTTCCTTCATATATAATTATACTGAGATTTACCTGAGTTACAGGATGTACAAAATACCTTTTTCATTAAAAAATAGGCAGAAAAAAAAAAGAAAAAAAAGAACAAAATATTTTTAGAAACTGGGTCCATATCTTCCCTTTAGTGAAACATTTCAGGTTACAGCTGCCTCACTGCAAACTAAATGATTCAAGTGTCTTTTTAAAAAACCTTATTTTTCAGTCAATGTTTCCCATAAGATATCTCTGATTTCCATCTAAAAATTCTCAAGAAATTGTAAGAACTGGCTCATTAGATATTTGCATTGCAGGGGAGACTGATGATCTGGCAGCAGAATCACGGCAAAATGTGGCTGTGGTGGGAAGGCAAGAGGAGTTCAGGTGGCAAGTAGAAGAGGCTCAATGAGTTGGCTGTGGAAGGACGGAACTCCCCTGGAGCAGTTGTCAACCTGTGGATTTCATTAACACCTTCTCTCTCGCAAGAGAAGCCTGGTCTTTTCACTGGGGGTGGGTAGAAAAGGTCACAAAAGCTACACAACTCTTAAGAGAGTGGGGCCAGCCTTCTTGGCTTGGTGGTCCCTCCCTGAAACCAGTGGTGGAGAAACCTGTGCGACACATCTCTCTGCCACATCTGTGTGTTTGATCAAGCTCCATCCAGCAGTCCCTGAATTTCAGGTTACACACTGGAGGAGCACATCTGTGTCCAGCAGAGCTGTGTGTTTTTTTCAGAAGCGATGAACTCATGGGGAGAAGGATGCAGAAAGTTGTAATGGAGGAAAAATGTAATGTTGGGGGGCAAACTTCAACATTGCCAGAACAATTTATCCAACCCCCTGCCTGCTCCTAAGCTGCCTATGATGCAATAACCTGCCTTTGAGGATCCCATACAGCCCATACTCTACTACAAACTGATTGCCTTTGACTTGGGCTAGAAGATTTAAACTACCCTCAAATTGGATTTAGAGCCTGGATAATGAGTTGTGTGAGTTGGATGCAACTGAAGGGGGAGGACAGTGCCCATAACCTTGGCTGCCCCCAGCTGCTGTAGGAAGAGTTCAGGGCCAGGACTGGACCTTGGGGACAGCAGTCTCACCTTTGGTTAGCTACTTAAGTTTCCCAAGATAATGTTTTAGAAGGCCTCTCCCCCTGATAAAACTCCGTTCATTTAACTCCCTTTACGTAAACTTATTGTTTTTAAATGAGGAACTACTTCTTTTTCTGAACACCCAGACAGGGCAATTTATTTTCCCAGGTTTCTGGGTGAGGGCCTGAGATGATGTCATGTAGAAATTTTAGCAAGAATCCCTGGAAATCAAATCCAGGCACACTCTGTTGTGAGCTTGTTCCTGGAAAAAATATCACAATTTTGTAGCTAGTTAAATAGCATAGGACACATAAAGTGCACTAGAACTCAAGATTCTTTTTGTGGTTACAAAATGTACACATTCCCTATTGATGTACCATGTGCAGCAGGGACTGTATAACCCTGGCTCAAATGTGGCAGGAGGTGGTGCAGGGGAGAAGATGCACAGGCATCATGTAACCACACAGCATGGTCTGGGACCATGCCCACACCAGTGAGTGAAATTGGGATTGTCACCTCTAAAAACAGTTACTTCAGACATGGGTGAACATCAAATGTAGAGATCACTCAGGTCAGGGGTCTAGGACATGCTAGAGGAAAACCAGATGGTTTAAATGGTCTGAGAGCTAAGAGAACAAAACTAACCAGTTGGTGTAAATATGGGTTTGAAACTAACCAGATGAGTTGGGAATTGCTGAGTATGCTGTGGGGACAGAGAAGGGGGAGGAAGAATGGTAATTAAAGACTTGCCCTGTTAGGAGAACAGTTTGCCTCTGAGAGGTAACAGACCAGGTTCTGTGGCTGTGATTTTGCCCAAATTTTGGCCAGTCTGATAGTCTGGCTTTTGCTGAACCTGGAGGTGTCCTTGCTCCCTGTCCTGAATGGGGCTGAAGGGAGGAACCGTGGGCTGCAGGCAGTGGAGAATAGCATCTCACCAAGCCTCAAATTTTTGTCACTTCTTATGCTGCAAAAGGCACATTAATTTCTTGAGAGCTTTCTCAAACACTGAGTGAATATTGTCCAAAACAGGGACTTAGTATTATTTCATCAGTAGCTTCTCTATCAGCTTGATAATGACAGCAATTAGAGAATTGGGTCTCTTTCTGTGATAATACCTTTTAACACTAAATGAAGAAAATATTTCTGAATTAAACTCCTTGACAACAGAATGTGAAAAAAATTGCAGTGCCCTTACATATTATGGGAATTTCTAACATGTACTTGTGCAGCGCTGTGCCCACTTAGAGCAACTGATTTTGTTTTGTAGTGAATTTATGGATGCACACTGATTTTCTTTTTTTTTTTTCACCTATATTAAAGAGAGAAGGAAAGAATGTTAACAGGGAGAACATGTTCATAAGTTTTTACTACTGTCTCCTAGTGGAGGTGCTTAGGGAATTACATCATGGTGAGTCGTTCCAGCAAGAGTGTAGACATGTCTTTCAGGTTGTTTTTTCAGCAATTACCAGCGGTTACCGGTAGGTAATAAATATTTCTGTAGTGACTTATTGCTGGGCTTCTTAGCAGTGCTGATAAACGTCACTTGCTCAGCTCTTGCCCCAAACCGATTGCATCAAGAAACCAAAAGCTCAGCTTTCGGAGTGAAAATGTATACAAAGCATGTTAGTATGCTTTAGGATTCATGCATCTAATCCTCCCACTCCTCTTCCTTCAGTAGCCCCTGTTAAACATATTTCTTATCTGTGAAAGTGGCTGGAATACAGGCTAATAGGATGGGTCTTGTCTGCATAGAGGAGCAGAGACTTTTCTCTCAAAGTTACACATACCACTCTCTACCTCCACCACAAATTTGCAGAAATAATTCTGCAGACAGAAGTGCTTCAGACCACCCCCACGGACTTGTCTCTGTATTTTTTCCTGATATGACTTCTGAACTGGACAAGCAGTGGGAGCTGGTGTTCTTTTGGGGTAATCTTGGGTAACTTGCTTTATTTTATTGCTCCTTAGTCTCACCATCTGTCACAAGGCAATGATACTGTCCTCCAGGAAGGTGGTTAGAGATTTATGGATGGCAAATGCAGGACAAGCAGTAGTTTTTATTATCATATTACAAGGTGGGACTTCCACAAGCTTAGTTAAATGTCACAAGATGCTTACTTCAGTAGGGGTTTATGTATTTTTCAACAGTAATGTACTTTCTGTAATTCTTACAGGACAGAAATCTGCGAAGGGAAAGAGAAATTAATGGCCAGTTTCTAACTATTTTAAATTAGCATAGCTCTGCTAGCTAAGAATGGGGATTTTCTCAGTTCTACTACATATAGGAATTCTCTGTCTCTTTGAAGATACACTTCTTTGATGTTATCAGGGGAAAATTCTTTTGGTCCTTTAAGTAATAATATTGGTATTTCTGTAAATAAAATAATAATGTGTAATTCTTCCTTAACCCTACTTTAAAATTTGGCATATGTGAAGCTACTAAAATTTATGGAACAAGGAACTTTGATTAAGACACTTTGGCCTATTTACATGTAACTGTTATAAAAAGAAACAAATCTTGAGGCCTTTTTGCACAGGAAATTTCAAGTGGAAGTGGAAGCTGTTTCTCATTGTTCAAATTCTCATTCTACAATAATTTCACATTTCAGAGTGGCATGTTACATGTGTCATTTAATTTATGTCGTGGAACCCTACAAGGCAAATGCAACCTATTTAGTAAGTCCAGATTTTGCTATGACCACAACTTGAAAGCACAGGAAGTTCAGTTTCTTTAACATAACATTTGCCTCTCTCTCTCTATTCATAATTTAGTGGTGTATTACTGCCTGGGTTCCCATTGAGGTTTCTCATTTTTACCCTTTCTACTTGCAGTTTCTACCAAGTTATTTTCTGTTTTTCTACTGACCAACTCTCCTTCAACATCCCCCATTCTGCCCTCGCATTTTGACTTTCCCCTGGTTGGGGGTTGTGAAGAAAATAAATACTTTCCTGTTTAGAGTTGCCAGATCTTATTTTGGAACCAAAACAAAAAAACTTGAGGTTTGGAATTTATTCCAAATTCAGCTCAGACTCCAAGAGGAATTGGTGGTTTTACTGAATGGGCTCAGATTCTTCTCGTCTCTGCTCAGATCTCGTCACTGTTTTTTGCTTATTTTTCTAACTAAGTGTCTCTGGACTGCACTCATTTTTAAGATCTCTTACATTGTTATCATTATATGATATCATTCAGGTTTTAAATGTGAGTTCCAATTCCTACTCATTTTTTCACTTACCCCTTCTCCCTGTCCTTATGTTCCGGGCATAATTTTGTCTGTTTTATGCTTCCATTTTCCCGTGTTCCTACTCAGGCTTTAAGTCTTCAATTTCTTACTCACTGATTTCTTGCTCTCTCTTCTTCTCTCTTCTGAATTGTTTTTCCACATACCATTTTCTCTTGAATCTAGAGCTGAAACCTCAGCATTTGGAGCTGAAAGAACCTCAGGTGATCAGCCATAACATTTGATGGCTCTGCAGCTATTACGTTCCATATGTAGATTCATACAAGCTGGCTTGAAGTCTTCAGAATTAAGACACAGGACATAAAATATCTCCAATAGATCTCTTCCATTGAGCAAAAGCACTGAAGAATATGCCAAAACACATGAAAATCTTGAAGCTCTGTTCTTAACCCTCATGAAAATGACAATTGGTTGCAAACTAGACTGTGTGTATTCTATCTGGAGTTCATAACATCTTCTGTTTCTGCAGGCTCAGTTCCTTTTAGGGAAAGATTCATTGTGTCTAGATAAATGAAATACTAGACTCACACAATGACGTCAAGACTAAATTCAAGATAGGTGGCTGTTTGAAAATATATGCAGAGAGACAGGGTAGGACCTGAAATGCTTAGTATGAATTATTTTCAATAAAAATATAAGGAATCAAACACAAATTACCTGAAATGGGAAGGAAAAAAAAAGAAAAAATATTTTTTGATATTCAGAGACTACTTATTGCTATATACAACAGTTCACCACTGCACATGTAAGAACTAAAATAATAAGACTAGGCTTGAAAATCGGTGTTAGGATGCTTAAAGCACTTTCACGATTTATTTTCTTGTTGTTTAATTTCTATTTACAACTTTCTCTATCCATCCTTTTTCCCCCCCAGTATTACACAAAATATCTTCCTCGTAGCCAGCTTGCTCCACCATGAACCCTGCTTCAAGAATGACAGATTCTCTGGTGGTCAGCACGGCTACTGTACCTTATGAATATGTCACACCATTTCTTCTCGAGTGATGTTTTGATGATTAGAAGTTCAGTCAAGGAGGTAGGTGATGAAAGAAGGTAGTTCTCAGATTTTTCTGAGCCCACCACCTTATCTGAAGGAAAGAAGTAACTGTAGAAAAGCATTGGTTGTTTGTGCACTCAAAACATTTGCTATGTTTATTTATTTTTCTTAGACTTATCCTTTGGTACAATTAATATACTTCAATTAGTTTTTTTCCTGAAGAAAGTGTGCAGCTTTTTTCTTACTTATTTTCACTTTTCTTTTTTAAAAATATTTTTCCTATTTTATTCTTTCTTTTTTTTTAATGAAAAATTAAAGCTTAATTTAAGCTTGATAAAAAATCACTTGCCAAAATTCAGGACATTTATGAGGGCGATAAGGCTGGTTCACACAAAAATTAAATTACTGTATCTTTCAGAAAATTTATCTTTTCATCTCTGCAGTTCTTTCACATGAATTCTACTTTATGACTTCCTGATGCTTCATGCCATTATTAGTCTGATTAAATTAAAGTTTTTAATTTCAGAATAATATGTATCTTTTCCACATGAATAGAGATGTCATTGCTGTATTTACTTACATTTGCCTTTTACCATCTTTGCTCACCCTTGCTGCTTTTTCATATACTTTTCTTAATTTAGTTGACATCCTCACTGAAGCGGAAGATGGGACATTCCAAGCTCAAGAACGTCAGAGACTCAACAACCTCCTACGCTCCTCTCCATTCCTTCCTGAAAGTTTGTTCTATTCCATCTCCTTTTTCAATTGCTTCTAATCAAGATTCAAACATCTTCACACTCTTTTTCTGTGTGACATGAGAGCTAGCTCAGATCCCCTTGTGGCAATACATGTGTAGCCAAGAGGGACACATCCTCTTTTTCATTGCTTTTCACTTCTAAACACTGAATTTGGTCACACAGTCTAAATCACTGCCCAGTCATGCAGTTACATCCTTTTGTAAAGCCAAAATGGTTTACTCATCCTTCTCATCCCTTTCTCTCCTACTACCACACCAAAGTCATATATCCATGAAAAATAGGACTCACCAGACACATTTAGCCATACTTCTTTCTTTTAAAGCTCTTCACAGAAGCAGCTTAGTTTTCAGAGGGTCCAAAACAAATCAAAAATGACTTTCCAGGAAATGTATTATCCTTATCTTTCACTGAAATACTTCTAATATTTTCATATATTAGAACACAGAGGATGGTTCCAGGGAAATAAGAAAATACCAGGGAGAAAACAGCCAGCTAATTATATCTCATTTCATTCAAATAGAGCTTGTGTTGAAGGCTAGCTTTGTTTCAAACTCATCTGCTAAACCCAAGCAAGATGTCAAATTTTCCTCCACAGAGGGGAGAAAAGTGATGAGCTATAAAGTGATGCTCCTCACACATACGGAATATCTATTTTATAAGGAATTAATAATCCTCTGAGAAGCTTAGTGTGTTCTTCTGACTATAGAAGAAAAGTATTTTTAGATGAGAAAGCCTCAGAAGTCAATATATTCCTTGTCCCTTCTTCAGTGTTCCTGCCCTACCTGCCCAGAGCACTGAATCCATGCTATTGCATGGTCTCTACATCTACTTCAGGCAAAATTCACCCTGAAAATTAAGCTGTAATTATCCATCTTTGGACTGTCTTTGTCTTGTTGGTTGCTTTCCTGTTTTAGGGTATCGATGAACCTGTCTTCTCTTCTTATAAAAAGGTTGTGAAGACACACAACAGCTGCCACCACCTCAATGGGCTGTATTGCCATCGATACAGCCAAGGTTCTGTTTCATAGTTTAATGGAGCCAAAATGTTCAAAGAGATAAGAGCAAACATTGTAGTCACTCATCCTGGAGTACCCTGTGCTCTCTTCCCTTCTTCCTGCTCCCTCAGAAGCTCTCATGCACACATTACTTAGTGTCCAAACAAATTGGAACCTCCTGCTTCAGCTGGTGTCTTGGCAAATTTCACTCTCCCTGGAGCTCATTCAGGATTTTCCTGGCTTTGTCTGTAACAGAATGGCATCCAGACAAACCTCCACCTCTCAAACCAGCCTTTGTACGTATTTTCAAAAACAAAGGCAGCATTTAGCAAACTGTGACTAGGCATAAATGCATAAAGCAAAGGCATGCACACTTCTCCAGTGGGATTGATTTAAGGCTTCATGTACTCAGAGAAAAATCCTCACAGATATAGAGGGGTTTGCATTAGACCAATTATTGACATTCCTTTCAGAATGCAGACCGAGGAACGAGGAGGTAATTCTAAAATAATGTCAAGATTCTTACTATAAATTCATACAGTTTGTATTTTCTTAAAAAGAAAAAGAAAAAGGAAAATGAAAGAAAAAAAAAAGGAGAAAGAATCATTTCAGGATGGTTTACTTTGAAGTTGGATGAAGGCCAAGAACTACAAAATGGAAGACAGAGAAATGTGTTATGCCAAGCAATGGAGTGGCTCTGATCAGTAATCCAGATATCTCCCCTGATTGCTTAAGATCAAATCTTGATAAAAACAAGGTTGCTTCTGCTCAGCTCTGATGTGGTTTCAGATGGAAGTTAAAGAACTCAGCATATTTTTTATTTTATTTAAGGGAAAAAAAAGAAAGAAAGAAAGAAAAACCAGGACAACTGATTATCCCCAGGATAATCCAGGACAAAATCATTCTTTCCAGAAAAATAGGATTTAGTTTCCAAAGTTGTGGTTTAATCTATTTCTCTTTTTCACCATGGCTGTATCATGTTCACCCACCAAGATGTTACGTTTCTGGAAAAAACAGTGTTCTCTATAAAGCCTGTGGGACATGGTGGGTATAAATGTCAGTCAGTCAGATAAAAACTTCTGTGACAGCCATACTCTGCTTAACCAGACTTCCCAGAGTAGCCTAATAGCTGAGTGAGGTGCAAATGTGTGTGTGGAGCTTAGCCTTACAGATTAAATTGTTGATGGACAGTGGTGAAAGACAAGCATGATCAAATGAGGCTCTCTGCTATCCCAGTGATTTAACCCTTTTAATTCTTGCCTCTGAGCAATGGTTGTCTTGAATATTTTCTTTATATTTATGTTGTTACTGGTGGCTGATGCTCTTCGATTTATTACTATTTTTATTGCTATTGCTGTTGCTATTTTTATTATTCTTCTTACCGCTATAGCACTTGCTGGCACTATTTTGTAGGTATGTTTCTATATGAAACATTATAATTGTTTCTAATACAGTTATATGAAGATCAGAACAAGTTCTAAATCCTCCAGGATGTTTTGAAATTGAGGGTGGATTCAGCCTTCCACATTGTGACTTCCAACTCATGTTTAGGGCATACTTATTTCACAATCAGAATAGATATACCTTTAATTTACTGGTGACAATAGTTTGGGAACATTCCCCCTAGGACCCCAAGTTTTCTAACCATGGAAGAAGATTCAACTCATGTGATATGGTCATAAGAGATTTGATTTATTTTACTGATAAGTCTGGGGCAATCAAATGCGGGAGTACTTACCAAAGACTGGATTAGTACCCAGTCCAGACATAATTCAATTATCTCAGAAGTTTGGTTGATCCTCACGGAATGCCTCTTGAACAACCTATGAAAGCTGGCCCTTCCCCCAGCTATTTTCTTGAATTTCTTACATTGCCATCTGCTATGTCAAGCAATTTCTCATGCCATGTCCAGCAGCTTTTCATGCTTTGTCTGTTTACATCCCTTCAGGCCAGGGCCAGCCACACAGCCCATCCACTTTCCTGTAGCTTTAACAATAACAACTGATAACAAACAGCACTGTGGACTTCTGTGCCAGCATTATATGTCCATCAGGGTTCACATGACAACCCAGCCACTCCCACTAGCTGATAAAATGAGTATAAAGAAAAAAATCCATAATAAGTAATGGATCTGCTGTTTCCACACTGACAACTGATTCAATGTCACACAAGGATGGATAAACAAGGGTGAGAGAATTTCAGCTTGTAGCAAAGTCATCCCAAGTCTGCTGCAGAACAATGCCCAGTTCCATGAATGATGCCAGTATCCAATGACACCATTCTTATATTGAATAGAATTTTGGTCCAAAATTCCCAAACTCTCTCCTTCATGAAACCACAGGGGTGTGAGACTACTTCCCTCCAAGCAAGCGTGTTCTAAATACTTCAGGTGAAAAAGAGCCTTTCATCTAATCCACAAGACTCTTCTAGTGTGGGAGATATTCCCTGCTGTTCCTCTTATCTTACCTCCCTTCTAATGCACTTTCCACTGTACTTTCCTGTATTTCAGCAAACAAGAATTCTTTCCCTCTTGTGTTTATGCATTTATGCTGTATGTGTATGGTTTAATTTCTAAAGAGAGCCAACAAAAGCACAACCCTCCTTAATCAACATCTGGCCTCGTTTATTTTCTTTCACATCTGTGAAGTCCTTTCCAATTTGTCTACATCCTTTTGAATAGTCCCTGTGCTGCAGTGTGATCACTTATATTCAAGGAGACACAATGGGATGTTCCCAGACAGACCAATATCACATCCACCTGAGCCATCATGCTGTGTTATGAATTCCTATCTGATTCAAACACCTTTGAAATGTACTATTTCATTTTTCTTTCTTTTCAAGTGATTTGGGTGTCTCCTTAATCTTCCCTTTGTGCATTAGAATTCATGTCTAACTGAACTTTATTTTACAATTTTTTGACTGATAGTTCTGATTTATCAAAATACCTTCTTTCTATTTCTCAATTTTTTACTGTTCTTTCCTTTTAATTTTTCCACTGTAACATACGTTACATAATGTAAACATAATACCTTTAATATTGTCACTGTCAATTTTTCAGAAAATTAAAGAAGATTTGAGAAAACCGAACAGAAATTAAAAAAAAAAAAACAAACTCAGCAGAATATGCAAGACAGTTCTGCTAACCGATATTCCCTATGAGAGAACACCATTTTATAGCTTAACAAATTCTCCATTCTTAAAGAGGAACATGTATTTCTCTATTTGTTTGATTTTTTGGTAACTATCCATTTCCTTATGTGAAATTTTTTTAGCAGGAAATTTGGGCAGTGGTGTACAGGTTCTTCAATGGTCAATATTGTAAGATATGAATTGACAGGAGCAGATTAGCAGCAGCACCTAAGACCAATAAGCAACATCCTAAGATTTATATCTGACATAGAATCATAGAATGTTTTGGGATGGAAGGGAACTTAAAAATCATCTAGTTCCCTCTGCCTGACTTCATACTAGAGGTGCTCCAGTCTTCTGATAATCTACATGGCCTCCTCTGGACTTGTTCCAGCAGGTCCACGTCCTGCTTTTGGATTTAAAACAAAACAAACAAAACCAAACCAAACCAAGAAACAACAAACAAACAAACCAACCAACCAACCAAAACCAACAAAAAACCAAAACCAAAGCAAGTCATGTTAAAACAGGTTGTAAACAAATATACAAAACCCCAAACTGGTACCATGACAATAGTGCAGATCTTTCATAAAGACAAGGTGTTGTAGAGTAACATCCCCTGAGGTCCCGACTGCTGCTTGGTTATTTTGTCATTGGAAAGATTGTTACACCATAAGGAGCTGTGTGACTAACAGAAGGAACTGTGAAGCTGGTCCTAATCCCCAACGTGCTCTGTGGGTTTTCCTTACTATTTGAAACTATATACTTACTATATTTTCCCAAATAAAAGTTTTTTGTGGTTTCATATTCTCAGAACTCCTGCGTACTTGCAATGGGAGAAGGAACACCTGTAAGAGGTTAAATTATTAAATTCCTAAATGTTGGTGTTTTAGGTGGGGGACCAAGCCACCATTTATATTTATTTTAGAGGGAGTCCCCTAGACATGTTATTGAACCCAGTCCTGGTTACTACCACTAACACCTGGCAGGAGGGCTACATGTGCAACAAAAGTAAATTACAAAATTCCAGAACTTTTATTTCTTCATTCTTAAGTGTATAGATGGACACTTCCAACTCCTGCTGAAATTGGTAGGAGTTGTGCCTATAACCTGTAACACAGTTTAGAGCTCTAACTAGAAACCTTCTGAAAACATTTCTTTAAGAAATGCCAACTTACTAATGCAACAGAATTTGCCAGGAAAGGGTCAATGTCAGATTGTCTTTCATGAAAGCTCAAGCAACTTTCCTGCTTAACAGCAGTGAAAGTGCTATGTTAAAGGCTATTTCATTTTCCTGCTTGAAGAGTGTAAGGATTTATATATATGTACATTTATACATGTGCATGTATACATGTGTACATGAGTGTGTATACATATATATATAGTCATGTACTTCCATTTATATGTATACACTTTATAGACATGGTACAGGGTTAGGAGTTTTTGCTTTTTTTGCCTCCATTCTTTTTCAAGTATCACTGTGATAAAATACTCACTAGCTCTAATGTTTCTAAGTCTGTAAATACATGCTTTTTTGGAGACATTCAGAATCTAGGATCCTGACTCAGTAGACAGGACCTGGAAAAATTTTTACTCATGCCTGAACTCAATGCTCCTGTCTCAGTAAGCTGAAGACAGTTGCTTGATACATTTTCTTTCGGGAAATGAAGATCCAAATATTTACAAACTCCCTAAGTGAGATATTTTGGAGTGACATAAAAATACAATAAGACATGGGTTGATTTAATTTCAGTCTTAAGAAACAGTTATACCTGTGAAATTTATGTAAATCTACAACAATCTGAAATTATTTGACCATAGAAAAAGCCAAATGACAATTCAGAAGAAAGACTTGATGAACCCCTAATTGAATCAACACATACGGAAAGCTAATATAGAAACTACTCATTGTTCCAAAATCTAGTGGTTTCATTAGTGGTTTACCTCATCCGCTTTTTACTTATTGCTAAAGGTCACAATTAGAAACATATTTGCTTATTTTGCTACTGCTTTTATCCCTGTTCATATTATGAAACAGAGACAAGAGTGCTTTATTTTTTTTAGGGAACTTTCTTTTAGTCCACATGGTGTGAATTATTAACAAGCTTTACTTATTTTTACTACAAACTCATAACTGTACAAACTGGGGTCCAATCTACCCCAAACATCATTAAAAGAGTCCTGTACAGGCCTTATGTATAGGTGGATTTTCAGAGTAATTCCTGATGTCTTACAGGTATACTTCTCTTAAGGATAGTAAAAAATGGAACTAAAGAGACAAATGTATAAAACTGGAGACTAATTGTATGTGGAAGAGTTTATTCTATAGCAATAGAGAGAAGAGCATCTGGATCCAGATTTTCTTGGTTGTTTTGATTCCAGTTATTGATTGAAGCTTCTTTCTGTTCCCTATTCATGAAAATTACAGTGCAATGGGTCAAAATAACAAGGCACACTTTGGAGTTGTGCTAATACATCTGCAAATTTAAACAGAACCAGATGGGAAATGGAAGATAATTTTGAAGCTTACTAACCATTCAGATACAAGATACCCCACCACTACCAGTCTTTGCAGCGTAACATCAGGCAAATAGCGCTTATATGCCCTTTATACACTCACAAGTTATACGAGATGTGTCCATTTCTTCCCACGTGTCATGCTGGAAATCCCTTTTATGCCATGTAATTGAAAATAATGGGGCTAAATGAAATACAGTAGCCTTAAGAGTGAAGAGAGTTAGGAACTCCCGGGATTTGTAAGTCATTCAATGCAAAGCAAATGCCTGAATTAGTGTTTCAGAAATTAGAAGATATCAAACAGCTTTTGAAGTTAAACCATATATGTGAATTGCAGGTGCAAATCATTTTTCAACTGTTTAGGTAATGATCTGCATTTTTGTAGAGGTTTCATTAGTGTTTAGCTTTAGAAACTATCAATACATCTCAACAAACCATCTTCAAGTGTGTATGTAGTATATTATAACGCCACGTGCAGCTAAATTAATTCCTGAATTTTTTCTTGTGTCTGGTTTGAATAATAAAAATTTTAGTTTTATCAGGTAGATGTTTCAATAAAAGCTGAAATATCATGTTTTTTATGAAGTTTCACAAATTGTTTACTATTATTACTTTCTGTGGAATTTCAAATATCTTTGTAATGTTAATATCAAATAGATGTACATTTTTAGTTATGGATTGATGCTGTCTCGAGAATGCCATTTATAGAAAAACCTGATAACCCATTATACTAGAGGTAAAGTTTTCAAATATATAATTTTATCTCATGTATTATTTGCAAAAGTAGTTTTGAATATCTTACTTTATTTTTAAATTTTTATTTTAAAAGACTTTCAAGATTATTTTTTTCCTGATTCTCCACTGAAAAAAGTCCTTTTTTTTTAGTGATGAGAAGTTGAATATATTAATACTCATTTTGTCATGGTTAAAATTGCACCTTCAAAAGAACTGAAGTGATACAACTATAGTAGCACAGATCAGCTTAGTATATTATGGTTTAAGGTTTTTATTGACTTTATAAATTTGCTCTTGTAAATGCTTTAACCCCAGAATTTGTACACCAGCAAAAACCTGAAATTCCTGTCTTTAATGTTAAAGGCTGTCATCTCACACCTTTAATAGAAATGACATTATGGCAACAGACTTAAAAATTTCATAGCTTCATACTTCTGGCCTATAAAGCAATGAATCAGAAAGAGGAGAATTACCAGAGAGATTATCAGACTTTAAATTCTCAGTTTTAGAAAGCTTTCTATTTTTTTTACAGGGAACTTAGGCAAATCCTTTTTTCTCTTCAAAAAAGGGAATCTGAAGTGACATCTGTGTAAAACACTTGTAATACCAGCAAATACTGCATTAAATCAGGAAAGTAAGTGAACATAAGGAGCAATGTGTCTACTGAATATTGCACATCACCAACTGCCAATTTTTCTGTTCAGCAGTTGTTTGAGGCTGCTCTAGAATGATACAGAAATGGCTGGTGGATAAAACACAGACAAACTTCCTGAGGATATTTTAGCTGGCATAGGAAGATGATCATGACTTGCAGAAAGGATTTTTGCAGGTGATAAAAAAGCTATTGAAGATTTCATGAAAATGCTACACCTCAAGTGCTGAATTGGGGGAAAAAAGTTTCCATTCAAGATTATCTACACTCCAGTCACCCCAGGCTGTTGTAGCTGGTCCCTGTGACCACGTGTTCTTACCACGGACAGAACACTAAAGATCACCCTTCAGCCGTACCTTGAACCGAAACTATTTGAACAACCAACATCATATGTAATTATTTTAAGCCAGTGACAATCATACAGATTCTGCCTACTTCAAAGAAAGAAATCCATATAAAATTATTCCTTATGCTCTCTCATTTTGCATACATTCCTCTTCTGAGATCTGAGAGCACCTAAAATATTGCTTGCCAGTAGTGTTGGATCATGGCAAGTAAAAGATATTCCAATCACTTGAATATAAATGGTATGAGAGTGTGATTTAGAATTCATACATGAAATCTTTTTGAGTGCTACAATTCCTGTGGGTACATTTATGCAACACCTAAGCAGAGTTTCAGTCTAATCTGTGTAGGCTCTTTGCTCTTTTCAAGTATGATTTGATACCAAAAGCTCTACTAAAATCAAAGAAATTAAAGACAAAAAAAATCAGAGAAAAATAAGAAGAGGGACAAAAAAATAACCGCGTAAGCAGATAAATTAAAAGCAGAATGAAAATGTGATTAATAACATCACTGCAGAGTGTTGTGACAACTTACTTGGTTGCAATTTTTGTAATTTTATTGGAAGAAATTAATACATTGTAGCAATTAGATTAAAGTCTGTTTACTTTAATTGGAGATGTATGAATTACAGTCGCGAAGTCCAACTGAGTGCAAATTTCTGGATTCTATAGAGTCTGGGGAAAAGACCGTACATGAATGGAATTTTTAGGTTAAACCACTTTTTTAACAGCAAAATATGAGCTTCATATAAACTCTTTTTTTCTCCAGCCAGACAATGGACCTCTTGGCAAGAAAGAGATGATGAAATGAAATGAGAAATCCGAGACTGAAAACATGCAAAGTGTTTTGAAACAATTTAAGAATACAAATTTGCCAGTTATTCAGGGACATATTTTTGTCATTGAAGTCCTGGAGCTAGAATAGGAGATCTAAATTAATTTTTAGCTCTTTCATAGAGCAGTTGGTGTGAAATGATTTTGATTAACGCTTAAACAACAACTGAATGACCTAACCGCCACACTACTACTCCAGTTTTCAATAAAGACTTCAGTTTTTAAATGTCTGTGTCTCATTGACCTATAGATTTTAGAAATTTTGCATTGAAAGTAATACATGGTCTGGAGAAGGTGAAGAAAGTTTGTTTTGCCTTCTACATGAGCAGAGCACAATACCTAAAATATTCATTTTGTCCTTCCCCTTAAAAGAAAGTGAGCCGTTCATAGAAACAAAACTTCTCCAGTTACAACCCATCCCTCTATTTCCTTCTATGTCAGCAGTTTCTGTGGCAGTGAAGTCTAGAAAATAAAACTCAAATTATTTACAAAGTTGTAAATAAAGATGGAAAGACGACATTTTCTTTGAAAGGATTATATAATCAGAGGTAACATACAATTTTCACCATCAGGGTAGAAATTTCCGCTGGCCAAGCAACGGATTTTCTGTTTTCAAAGCAGAAGAAAGCTCTGCATGATTATCAAATGAACCACCATTCAGATTTCTCCTTTCTTTTGGAGCAGCAAATGGTCCTATAAGAATGGTCCCTCAGGATGGCACTTAGGTGTGTTGGAACACTCACTGCAGCCAAGTGTCTTCCACCACTCCCTACTACTGTCATTGAGGAGAAGCAAAGCAAGGGTCATGTAGCTCTGGGTAAACATCCATCCCTGAGCTTGTCACTTCACAGTCTATGAGGAGAAGCAGAAATGTTGAGGCAATGATTCATCTCATCCCAAACAAGATCTCCAGCAATAAACTATGTGATCCACACTGTAAATGAGTTTTGTGGACATCTGAGGTTGAACAAGACCATATCACAGCTGGTGGCTAATGTCACTATGATAAAATTCTAGGATGTGGTCACCAATTGCATGATAAAAAATACTCGATTGCTGGCAGGAAACAGTGTAAACTGAGTTATTCAGTTCCTTGGCCCATCAGCTGATTTTTTTGCCAGCTATTTTGGGCCTTATTTTAGGCAAGCATTCACGTATATAATTGGACCACATGCAAACAAGCCTAGAGAAATCATTCTTCAATAAGGATAATTATGTCACTTTGGAAGGACAGAATATTTTTCCTATTTAATTGAGTTCAATTTTCATTACATGTCAATTTAACTTTTATTATTTTCCTACTAGAATATAAAGCACATCTAATTCTTCAGCTAAGTGTTATTATGGATAAAATAGCTTTAAAAACATGGGAGCATTTGAGTCAAAGCCCAGTAAGGACAGAAGACAATTCTCCACAAAATTAAACTGGTCTTCGATCAGGTCAATATAATTATTGCATGACTGGAACACATCACATGGACATGAGAAGTGAGATGGGAACATCAGTCTAGCCCTTGCTCTTTTACAAACGGAAGACGTGGGTTACAGAACATGTCTTGATATTCATTGTTACAGAAGACATCCTGTGTACGTAGATTTGAATTGAGTCTACCACCTTTTTATGTCTCCAAACATTTTAGCAATCCAGTAAACCTATTTCATGCACTTCCCTAAATCCAATTCAGGACTGCACAATATATGCCATTGTTACTACAGTATTATCTTAATTATTTTTGGCACATACCCAAAAGAAAAAGCAAATCTCCTGGCATCTTTAATAATTCCCATCAGAATAAAACACTGAAAAGCATAAGTATATAATCCAGAGATTTGGGTAATCCCAGAGTGAGTACACTTGGGCTTTCAGTAGTTATTGCAACACATGAAATAGTCCAGCTTTTCTCGGAGTCTTCTTGAAACTGGCTCTGTCCTTGAGGTGTCAGATTAACACTCCACTGAGAAGACAAATTGTTCATGGGCATGCTGGACATATGAGAGCCATTAGATAGTGTGATCTACATTCTTGAAAAATGAAAAATTCTAGGCAACATTACATTTTATAAATGCAAGATGTTTATTATTACTGCAATAGCAATAAATGTTTAGAAACTGGAGAGGGTTCACAATGATTCTGACTAGGAACATATGAGTATGGAGCCATTGAATTCTGGCATGAAATAAAAGGTCTGGAAGCTATTATGCATTTAGCCCTCTATGAGTATTTAATTATATCAATAGAAGAACACAATTTCTGTTGCGTGCTTTGTGATGAATGTCTTCATTTATTCGTGTTACAATGAATGATAGATGAGTTCAAGCCAGATGTGGGAACTCATTTGCAATTTGCTTAAACTATTTTAGTGAAATTTCTTCTAAAGTTCACAGGACACCTCACTGAATGTCATGGGAATTAATCTGGTATATAAAATTTGATTTCTTCTTGAGAAGTGAGTTTGCTTTTGCTGGGCTTTATGCAGATAAGTGGTAATAAGCATCAAATATGGTGTGGTTAACTGCTTTTAAGACAGTAATACAGTCTTTAATGAGAAAAATGAATTTCAGCTTCAGAGTGTTTCATCCAACCTGTCATATGGAAGAAAGTAGCTGTTAAGCAGTTTCGTAGTACTCAGCTTAGCTTAGTAGATGATTCTGCCAAAAGAACTTATTCCAGGTAGGGGAAAAAATCCTTGATTACAAATGAAATATCTCCAAGGGTCTTATCGTTTAAAGGTTTTTGAAAAGCATAATGACACAGAAATTACCTATCTCTTGAGTTTCAGTCCGATAGGTTTTCTAATAGATTATATTTCCAGTGATAAAGTGAAAACATACTTTACGTTGTTGGTGTGAAGGTATGTACACGACACCAGAAAGCAAAAACATGACTAAGGAATGTATGGTTAAGAAGCTGTAAAACATAAGGGATGAATCGAGTGATTCAGACCTGCTGATAGTTTGGCTTATTTTTTTAAAAATATTTTTTATTGATAAAATCATTAAAGTTTAACCTGTTATCATCTTTTGCTTGTCTTGACACGACAGCTCTGTCCACCCATTCATTTTTATTGTGTTACACTGTTTATCCATCCTTTCACTTGATCCACCTCTTTCACTGTTCCTTCTGTTTGTAAAAGCAGCCACAAGAGACAAGTTAACTCATTAATCCGACATTCTTACCTGGCGTGCACCTTTGCCGTTTCAAATTCTACTTCTCTCAGTAGGCAGAATGATAAACAGATGTTATTGCATTGGAGATCAGAAAGAATTTTCTTATGATGTGCTGTTATCAAACCTTTGATATTCAAGTGCATCCAACTAAAGGAAAAGAAAAGAAGTGCCAAGATGAAATTTTTAACCCTTTTTACTATTTGTTTATGGTCTTTTTGCATCTTACATTTTTATTATATTCTATCTACCACCTATCCTAACCTGAAAAACAGGAAATTCGAAAACATTTTCAGAAAGCTGCAATTTTGAACAGAGCACAGAACTTATCTATTAAATTAGAATTTACATACTCAAATGACCACTACATTTGATACTTTCCAATTTCAGTGACCCAGTTTGGTGAAGTGGGTCCAGTTTCAACACCCAGGCTGCATCAGTATTTCAAAGACTGATTCTAAGTACCTAAGTTAGGAACATGTATCTCTCCAGTTATTACATATGCACATCAGATACTCAGATACTCAAATACTGTTCATAAAATCTGATGATAAAAACTTTCAATATGCTTCTGGATTGTCACTTCTGTATTTACTCTTTTTTTCCTACTATCTCTTTCCTTCTATGCAATTTCTCATTTAATTCTGCCTTATCCAGAAATCATGGTGTTGCTTAAAGAAGCAACATATGAATCTGACAGAATCAACATATGATAAAATGCATTACCTTGCAGAGTTTCCTCAAAGGCAATATAAGATTAAATTATGAGCCTGTTGACGCTAGGAGAATCTTTCAACAATGTACACTAAAATATCTTGGTTTTTTAATGAATGATTACTCCTTAGCATCAGAAGTTAAGGGTGGGGGGTTATTGGGTTGAGTCTGCTTGTGTGTGTTCCTCATGATGGTGATCCTCTAACCCAAATAGAAGTGTATAATGGTTTGTCCTACTATTTCTTTCCATTAATTTTGCCAGAGTGTTATTTGGGAAATATTTTCTTCTGCATAAGACTGTGTCTGGCATTCAGTTCCTGGTTATAAACTTCAGGGTAGCATTTTCACAGAATCGTAGAATACCTTGGGTTGGAAGGGAACCTAAAGATCATCTGGTTCCACCCTCCCTGCCATGGGCAGGGACACCGTCCACTAGACCAGGTTGCTCAAAGCCCCATCCAGCCTGGCCTTGAACACTATCAGGGACAGGGAATCCACAGCTTGTTTGGGCAACTGTTCCAGTGTCTCACCATCCTCACAGTGAAGAATTTCTGTCTAAAATCCAATCTAAACATACTTTCTTTCAGTTTAAAAGCATTCCCCCTTGTTCTATGAGTACACAACACCCCAGCCACGTGCAAGTGGCTTATAAAGGTCATTGTAATTAATTCGGGGTGAAGAGATCTCACTGATGTCCTTCAGGTACCATGAGGTAGAGTATGAAACATATCCAAGCACAGACCACTGCAATCCCACAAAATAAAAGACAATGTTATGTACCTTGCAACACAATGAGAATTAGCCTCATTGCTAGAAACAATGCAGGACACATTTCATTTCCATAACAAAATCACTGCTCAGCTGGGAAAAGATATAGTGATAATTGCTAGTCTTTTCAGCAGAGTTTCCTACCAAGTAATTTGCCTTTCTTTCTATATCTACAATCCTAAAAATTATTTTTGTAATTACCGTTGTTCATTATCTCAGTACCTTTAATTTTCTTCCATCTTTCTTCTTTTTCTTCTTTCACCATCCCTAGCCTCATCCTAGCTAAGCCCTCTATACCTATTTATTCTGAAAATACCTCCAAGACACTGATTTGTCTGATAAGAAAGCCTCCTAGCGAGATGCATATTCATTTTGGGAAGATTTTCTTTTGCAATTAGACTTCTCCAGGGTCTACAATTTAGTGTATCACAGTAAAAATGGGGGATATTTCCTGAGATAAGTGAATATCAATAACCTATTCTCTCACCAGTGAATATCAATAACCTATTCTCTCACCAGTGATGTTATCTATTTTACCTGCTGATGGATTACACCCCTCCAAATTATCATCACCCATCCCTTTACAGCTGTCAATAACTATCACACTGTGTTGTCTTTTTGGCTGCAGGTGACAATAAAAAATTTCCCAGATCAAATGGGAGAAGAAAAAGAAGCGCAAGACTAGAAACGAAAACAAAACAAAATAAAAGGAGTTTAAACTACATGTTTATGTAGCCTGTTATACCTTGAAAGCATCCCTGCATCCAAGGCATCCATGTGCCTTGTTTCTATTATAATCAGACAATATGAAACATGGTTTTTATTGTTTCTTTCCCTCCCTGTACCGAAGCTATTAGTCCCAGAGATGGAAAGTTACTGTGTTATGAATTCCATTACATTCTACATTTGTTAGCAGATATTTTAGCTGAAGTCTACTATGTAATTGACACCATTCTGTACGGTTTGAATACCAATGAGATATGAAGAATACCTTTTTTTTAATTTCTAGTGGGTTGGGGAGACATGATGTATTGCAAAAGTTCATTGTACTTGATCTCAGTACAAATGAACAAGAAAGTCTCTTAGCAGAATCATCTTTCAACACTAAGAATGATTTTTTTTTTGAGCAATATCAGCAGCCGTTTCATTCTAACACAATCAAGTTGTGGTTTTCTCTTCAGCTCTTCACTGCTAAGACAGAAAGAGATATTTAACTTTCTTTGTTGTATCGTAGTCCTAGTAAAGTTAAACAATAAAGAGCCTTTTTTTTCATTCTGGCATAAAAATGGAGAGATAATATCAGTGAAAATCCACAACAAAAGTATCTTTTTCAGTTCTATTTAACATGCTTTTTTTCCCCTTTTCTTTAATTCTCATGTGTTTTAGACATGAAAAAACTACTGCTAAATAGGTGATGAAGTTTATTACAGTATTGTTCCTGTTTCTCTTGGACTCTTTGCAGTTTTAAATACAGGATTCCCTGCCATAATTTTTTATCTGAGCTTTTCTTAAACAATGTTAGATGGCAAGTGAAAAACCACCACTCAAGTCTAAAATGACTTAGCAAAAAATCTTTTAACCATAAAGGCAATCTTTCCAGACAACCTCTTCTCAAGAAACCTTAAACAGCTTTAATTGTAAAGCTATACTGCTCGAAAAAGACTTGGTTTACAGAAATGAAATCATAGGTTTTACACACTTTTGTTTAAACATTTCTCCATTAAATCAGTCTTAAGACATTTTAGATCTATTGGTTTATGAAGGTAAAGAGAATTTCAAAGGGATGAATTATAGGGAGTGACATCAGTTACAATGGACTTCATTCAAGATGACGTGAATAATAGGTCTGTCAGAAACCTATTTCCAAAGGGACCCATCTTGGCTTCCAAAACAACATAAAAAGAGCAGTACTTTCCACTGGTTTGTGACAAAGGTATTGGCAAACTATATATGATGGAGAAGAGACCACCGGACAAATATATACTGCTTTAGAATTTCTGTTACTTTCTCAAGTGCAGTTCGTATTTAGTCTTCTATGCTGACATGTAGTAATGACTAAATAATAATGAGGATTCACATGCAGGCAGACCAGGACTTTTTGTTGTTTAGATGGTTCTGAAGGAATTGAATTAAACAATAGCAAGCCCATGGCAACAGAGATTATGTGGAACAATGTAAAAACAAAAAATGGGAGAACAAGATTTTTAATGTTACATTGGTCTGTTA
Source organism: Falcunculus frontatus (assembly GCA_013398115.1). Taxonomy (NCBI): domain Eukaryota; kingdom Metazoa; phylum Chordata; class Aves; order Passeriformes; genus Falcunculus; species Falcunculus frontatus. The sequence goes on from VZRV01003328.1 coordinate 1,720,759, forward strand.
TTCTGTTTTTCTGTAACTCCAGTACAGTGATATTCCCTTAGCTGGATATGGTAGACCGAGCTTTAATTCAATGAAAGTCTAAAGTCTGCAGAGATCACATTTGGAACCTATTCTTAGTTATACTTACACAAAAGAAGACTGTGATTTCTTCATATCAGCAGTTTCCAACCTTTTTCACTTTACAGTCCCATTTTTTATTCACATTTGTATTGTAAATATGTGTTTATTTTTCTTTCTTGAATCCCTGAGGTGTACATTCCCAAAAAGACCAAGAATAAAAGGCTCAGATCAACTGACCTATACCATAGTTAAAGTAGGAAAAAGCTTTCTCAGTGGAAGAAGGAAATGGTGTAGAATGAAAAGACTTGTACATCAATACAAAGGTAAATATTTCTGCATTGTTGTCTATTTGGAAGGAAAAGCACAAGAGTTTATGTGTATGATTTATGGATAAGTAACTGAAACAAGGGCAGAAGATGATCTCATTCAGTATCAAGAATTTGGCAACAGACTTTGGCTTGCGGTACTTTATTCTCCTATCTATGTGTTACATTTTCAGACAGGCATTTTCTTACTTCCTCCCATGCTGCTTCTTATGTTACTTGTAAAGATAGACAAGACTATGTATTTTTTCCCTTTTCAAATTCTCTTAAAACTCTGACTTCCATGCTAATTAAAACATGTCATTCTTGAACTTTCATTGTGTCTTCTGTTTTTTTGTTTCAGCCTACATATTCTTTGTGTCTTTTTATATAGCTGTTTTTGATCTGTGTGTTTTTAAAGCATCTAGGACGCAGATATCCCATCTCTGTTACATTTGGTGTGATAGCAGAACAAAGGTAAGAAAGGGAAAATGCATAAACAAAATCGATAAAAGCATTTAAAAGGTTTTGCTCAGTTTGAGCAGGCAGAAAAGCACAGTTTTACAATTGTTTCTGATACATACTGCTTTCCTATTCTGTGATACTGTTCTGTAGTCTGGGTACACAGACAGGTGCATTATTCGGTCAGAAGTAAAATTTGATCAGCCAAAAGGAGTAAAAATTTCAGTGCAATTTTGAAGACTACACTGTTAAAAGTCTGTTATACTTTGTTCTGTTACTCTGTTCTTCAGCTCCCTAATGATCTGTCAAAGCACCAATGTATGGAAATTTTGAATTAAGGGTTGTGAGCTCCAAAATTAACATGTAATTGACAACAAATGTTCAGAGAGGGTTTTTCCCCCACTTCATCCCAGCATTATCTACTGAAGGAATGCCGTCTCGTTTGCACAAGCTTAGGAATTTGTATGTAAATGATATATATACAATGAGCCCTAACCTACATGGGTATCACATCTAATGGAGAAAATCCTCTATTCCTATTCAAAGATTGTACTAAGCCCTCTGCAGAATCAGGTCCATCTTTTCACCAGAAACCCTGTTTCTCCATCAGAAATGCTACACAAGTAATTTATATCACTGAATCAAGAATGATAAACATTGATGCTAACCCAATAAATACTGCATTACTTTCTTAAGGTTGACTGATAGCATATTATTAACAGCTTTATTACCAGGGCAAAGTTCCATGGGCAACAGCAGTGAACTGTCAAATATTCTCATAAAGAAATAACAATAAGCTTACATTTATAAAGCACTTTTCATCCCAAAGGAGGAAGAGTACTTTCCAAAGTTGATACAAAAGAAACATAACAACATCTGTTACTGAATAGGACTGATGCTGAGAGGACGACAAAAAACATTGTAAGGATGTGAAATGTGCTCCAGAATCTTTACTGGCTGCAAATGAATTGGAAATAATTTTTTTTTTTTAATAAAGAAAAGTTTAAGAAAACTGTTCAACAGTGAAACAAACCGTGGTAGTCTTTGTTGGGTATTAATCCAAAAGACTGCCACCTCGTAAGCACACCATTTGACAAAATTCTAATGTTTTTATTTAAATCAGAATTCTCAGAAAAGACCAGTTGGTCTATTGCAAAGACCCTACAAGTAAGACTGGTGCAGTCACAGATAGTGAAATGTAGGAAACACTCAGGGAAAAGTCAAACCACTTGAGGTCTAGTAGAAAACAAAGAAAAGAATAGCTGACTGTATGTTCAGAAGGCCATGGGTACACGGCTGCATCTCTACTCCAAGGGCACATGAACATTTCTCTACTCTGCAGATACACAGTCAGTTCACCCTTAGGCAAATGGGAGTTATGGCCTGAAAGTAATGAAAGTAATTAAGAGGAAGGACTTTTTGTTGGAGCTTTCTAGGCTGGAGTGTGTAACTGTGGGAGTGCGACTACATTTTCTTCTGTGAATATTTCAATTTATTATAAAACCTAATTTTCTTTTCAGTTTCTGTAACAGTGGTGAAAAAAACTCTTTTCCCTGTAAAGGTTCTGGATAGGTTTTCTTGGGGAAAATGCATATCACAGTCCTGATTACAGATTCATAGGGGATATCCCATGTAGTTCTGGAGAGGTGGCAAGAAGTGCCCTGGATGGTGTTGATATGCAGCAGCTACAGATTCCTAAATACAGTGATCCTAAATGTATATGGGGACTCAAATGTATATAGGATTAAGCATGCACACAGATACACACCCACCCACAAACACATTCATTTAAAACTCTCTATATACATTTAGCACCACTTTTCAGATTCATGCTGCTTTTCATCCAAGGATTTTGGAGCACTTTGCAGACATTAGCTAATAATCTCATAACCCAGGGTAGGTAAGGGATATTCCTGAGTGGAGTATTTATCTACTGACCTCGTGGGAATTCTGGTGTTTCTGACAAAATTCTGTCAGCCTCTAGTAGGCAGGTGAAAACATAGAAAGAGAAACGTGGAAACAAAAACCAGCCCTGCTTCATGCCTTCTTGTTGAAGTAGGATCACACCAGCTGAGGTCACAAGTGGAAAAAGCATTTGAATGCCAAGCACATAAAAGCCCCACAAAGGCAAACATCATAATTAGCAATGGGTGGGAAAGCCAGTATGAGGTGAAGGGGCCAGTTTGATCTTCAGAGTTATCATTCAAGAGTGTGACACTGAGATTACACAATGTCATGCAGGTAATGCAAATGTTAACAAATCACCCATCTTGAAATTTCTTAAACTCCTGCTTTTACAGCTTAAGATCAGACGTGGTTTTGATACTTGAAATGTTTTTCTTTGTTAGATACCCTAATGAATATAACAGTCTTTACTTTAGCAGGAAATCTGGACTGACCATTTGAGGCCTGTTTTCTTTATATCTTGTGGCTCACAGGTTTGCTTTTGGACACCTAATAAATCATTCACTAACATGTCAGAATTTGACAATTCCTCCTCCTTATAAACTCACTGCTAAATCGAGGACTACAAAAACATTAAGAAAATTACACTATTTCAATTTTTCTGATCTAAAATACCTACTTGGTGGATTTAGAGCTCTTTTTAATCAAGTGTTCTTCAATCTTAGGTTCAAATTTTACCATTACTTGTACTGCAAGTGGCATTGCAATTAAAAATTCCAGAGTTTTCCTTCTGTGTGCCATGGGGCTGTCAGAGATTTCACCCTACGCCGCCCTACAAGTCAGAGAATTGTAGGCAGATTTTTGGACTGAAGGGAAAATTCTAATCATTGTCAACCTTATTATAACTAATTAGTGAAAGTACACCTTGCTTTCGTTTGGTTGGAAGGTGAGACAAAAACATTTGCAGATCATGGCCAAATACAAACCCTACGAGGCATTTATTCCCTGTGGATGACATGGGGGAACATTAGACCTGATGTGTTAAATTCCTTTAAGATATCTAACATCTGAAGGTATGATGTTCTTTCAGCTTGTGTGAATAAGCAAAGTGGAGGATCTAGACCCAAGCTTGTTAGTAATATTTATTTATTTAATGGCAGTGTATACATGTCATGATCTCACTGAAGACAATGCAATTATTCTCTCCATTGATGTAATGAAAGCAGAGTGTGACCCAAAAAGCATGCACATGTCTTAAAAAGCTTTGGAAATTTAATTCATAAATAAGTTACAGCAAACCAAACTGGCATTCCCTTCCCCAGTAAAATATTCATGTTTGGCTTTCATGGAATTCCTCCCAGACTGACGTAAGAGAGGCGATTCAGCTGATTTCTCCTTTCAATAATACATTCTGAGGGCCCTACACTCTCAGTCCTCAAGGGAAAAGAGTTGCTTACACGGTATATTTACTGGAATCAGGATTGTCTTCTGAATGATTGGCGAATATTAAAAACACACTGAATTTCCTTTTAATATTATATGGTTTCATCTGATCACATTGAAGACAGTACTGAAGACTGCACCGTTTTCCTATAAAACTATCAATAAATGATGAATTTATTGAATTAAAAATCAATAATTTGACTGATGAATTAAAAATAATGAATTAATTAATATATGAATCATGTATGCATTAATGAAGATGTATATTAAAAAGCAACAGAGGAAGAAGATTTTTGTCAAAAGGAAAGTGCGTGTGTGCTTGTGTGTATGAAGAATTTGTGCCTTTCTAAGAACACTGAGTTTAAACATTTTTTTAAAATATTTTTAACTTACTCTTTTAAATTTTATATTAGATGCCATTTCTTTCTTACCAAAATAACCAAACCCAAAAACTACTTTATACTTTTTAACCAAGAGAACTATATGGAAAATTCTGTCCCATTGAGACGTTCCTGTTTGGCTGGACTCTGTGAAGAACAGTCATTGAGGGACTGTGCAGATCCATTCTAGTGAAACGGTGAAGTTACTGGAATTTTCACTGATAAAATCGTCACATACAAATGCCTGTGACAGTGATCTGTCATTACCAATCAATCACACAAAAGCCTCACACCCCAAAGAAAAGACATCTATCCTGTGATCAAAGGGACATGAAGATTTAGAAACAAATGAGAGGAAAATAGTGTAACAAAAGTACAATTTGCCACCACTGATGACATGAAAATCACCTGACTGCCATTGGTTTAGTTAAATGCAGTTTTAATAGCTTCCAAAAGAGTGGGTGAGGATGTAGGACACAGGATTATGCGGTGTCAGAAAGTCTGGATGCTGAAAGAGCTACAAGGCAGCAGCTCCTAGGTTCTACATATTAACCGAGGCCAGCAGAGGTGATTGGTCTGGTTTTGTTCCTCCACCTACAACGTCTGGAATTTCATTTCTTGAGAAATGTGAAAGGGAACTTGAGAAAACTTGTATGTGAGTGAAAACTCACCTTCAGAGAACATTGCCAAGTTTCTGTCACCCGTTTCTCTTGTTTGAATCTTTGCCTTCACAGCAGATGGAGATTTTACCCCTTTGCTCAGAGGAGTTAACAGGCTACAGAAATGTTGCACCTGCCTGACAAGTGCATCATGATGTGTTCAGTTCCTCCCACGAGATGGAGCAGCGGAGCTTCAGCTCTTGGCACTGCACCTCCACCCAAAGAAAATCTCCTTTCCTGCAGGTGCAGGGGTTGACAATCACCTTGCATAGGTAGTCCACTGTGATATGTATCTCACACCTAATCAACTGAACTAAAATTGCACACTTTGAATGTCTCCAAACTGCCAAATCTTTTATATAGGCTAATAAATTTGGACAGGTGCTAAGAGTGATACAATCTACCATCAGACTTGTTCTCATGAACAGAAAAACCCCCATGACTCTGGACACAAAATGAGCATGAAATGCTCTTAAGAAATTGGAAGTGTTGAAATGAGCAAGGTTGATGCCAGAGGAAGGAAGGGAAATGAGACACAAGATAGACTGATTCCTTCTCTACCTCACAGCTTCCAAGTCAGTATTTAGATAAACTTCAATTGAGCTCCAGTTCAGGCCTGATACAACATCTCTGAACTAGACAAAAATCAGACCTCAGCTCTTGGGAAGCAGAGGAATGCTTGAGTCATAGGGAACATAAAACCTCTTACAATCCAAATCTCTGATGGGAAGCTGTCTTGTGTTCTTGGTACACTGCCTCACTCAGGACAAAACTGTACTGATGTAACAGTAGCTGTATACTGATGGCATGAAGAGACCTACCAAAGTCTCTCAATAAATTCAGTTCTTCCTGAGTTAAAGAGCAAAGATATTCCCTCTAAACCTATTTTCCCCAGAGCCAGCTACAAATTCCACATGATATCCATCTGTTGGATGTCTAAGTGTATTGTGCCAACATTTGTTTTCAGCATCTATGTTGATGTTATTTGCAGAAGTGAATCTCAATCAAGTTACAATCTCAATTAGAAAAAAAAAAAGGAAAAAATAACAAATAGGAAGGACAGGCTTACAGAAAAGAGGAAAGTGTAAGTTAAAGCAATCAACTGGTTTAATTAAAGGTTGGATTAAAAACCGGGTAGGATGATCTATATTTTGGGGTGACATTTCCTATTTCATTATGCCTCCTTGTTACAGTTTGTTTTCTTTTCATACACATACCAAAGTAAATAACTGGCAGTATGACAGGAGGGAGAGTGAATTTCCACCATGTCTCGCCTCTGTCAAGAACCAGCTGATGAGTGACATAAATTTATTCAGTTCAGGGTTCTGCATCAACTCTGTTAGTTAAGATACACAGATACAGACATGAAGTCCATTGTAAGGTACATTCCATGTGAAAATATGACAACATATGACCAAAGAAGGAAGGCAAAAATACGAGTTTTATTCCTTGTTAAAGGTGTTGATAAGGAGATCAAGTGAAACAGTTCTTGATCTAACACAAAGAGACCTTCGACAGTTTAATATCAAAATAATGGTTTTAATTTTTTTATTATTCTTTTTTTTTAACTAAGAAATCTGGGAAGCCTCACTCATGGTTTATGAGGAAATTGAGAGTTTTTGTAGAAGACAAAAACTTTTGTAGAAGAAATAAATAGTTTTATTATATTCCATCGAATACCTCAAAGAAGAGTCTGTGAGAACTAACCTTCTGCAAGCAGAGGTGATCTCTGGTAAAGTCACTTAAATGGAGAAATTATCACCAAAAGCTGAGAGTTAGGCATATGGTATGTATGAGGAATGAGACACCGGTGACTACTTAGTCATGAAAGGGGAGCAAATCAGCTTGGTAAGAGGAAGATAGAAAAACATCATGATTTGAATTTGGTATAAGATTAAAGTACTTTGAGCATACTTTCAGTCCCTCACATGTATCATTTCCACCCTTGCTATTTTGTAAGAATATTATCCATTTTGGCCCTTGTGAGAAAAATATTCTAGTTTCACTTTCCTTTAATCTGGATGAATTAGGTGTGAATTTAATGGCTGTATAAAAATAATGCGTTCATTCCTTGTGCATAGGTGTGAAAACCTCTGAATCTGGGCACTGAGGCTCTAGAAAGTGTGCACCACCTTGCAGCTCATCCTTCAAATTATTTAAGGAGCAATGGTCTGCATTCTCTTCCCATCTTCCTTTGGAGCTGCCTGAGGCAGATGTGGATCTATCCCTACGAAACTCAAAACAAAAGTATCTTTCAGTGACTGATAGTGGTTAGGAAAAATGTCTGGCATGAAATGAGATTTTAGACTGCATAGGTAATTGTTTCTTCCTTCCTCTTGTTTTTGGGAGGCTTTTCGTTTGGCTGGGTTTTTTTAAATCTGATTACTACCATGATATCTAAGGGATGACTGGGACTGCATTGTGAGTTACAAAAGAAAGCATTCTAAAAAAAAATTTGGATTATTTCAAGTTTGTTCTGATTTGGTGTGTTTTCACCCTATATTAGGTAGTATTTTGTAAAAGCACTGCAGTAATCGAGCACTCCTTTTGCCTAACAGAAATTAAAGTCACTGTGCAGGAGTGCAATTTTAATGTATGTCCTGGGAGTGAAAGTCCACCAAGAAAGCTACAGTTAATTTAGCAGAGCTCATAATATACACTCATTTCTGAACCATGGGGACTTGACTTTAAGCTGTCTGAAGGTCAAGCATACAGAGACTGCTACAGAATCCTTCAAAAACGTGAGCCACATCACACATCTGCCACTCCTCGCTTAGAACAATTCAGCACAGTTAGAAGCCTCCCTCTAAAAAGAAGCTGAAGATAAAGTAAACACAGCAAATGAATTACCCTTCTCCCTCTGGAGAGGTCACGTTCGAGGTTCACTGCTGATGCAAGATGGTGAAGCTTGCACCAGTGCCCACCTGCCAGGGATTAAACAGAGAGCTACAGTCTCCAGTGCAATCAATGCCTAGTCTTTAATGGGCTCTAAATTCAGCACCGGAAGCTCTGACAAGCCCATAATCCATTCATTAATGTGTGTTAATATGTGCCCTGTGGAGCTGTCCTAACTTAAAAACAAAAGGCAAGGCATTCACATGTGTTATTTGGAATAGGATGGAACAGGGAACCCTTAGTGCCATGGAGAGAGGAACGATTGCAAAAAGGGTTTTATTGCACGTCTCCCAGCAGGATGTTTAGAAAATAAAGATCCAACACATGCTGCAGCAATAAAGCAATTCCTCTTTGGCCAGATTCAGACAGTGCTATGCAATTGTTCCCTTGACTTCATTTCAAAGGAATAAACATGTTTTCTTGTGTGCATCAAGCAGGTGTGTGCAGGTTCAAAGCTCTGATCCTCTGTACGTCTGGTTTGGGGAGAGCCAAGACGTGAAGAAGGTCAACAGTCAGAAAGGGAAATGCTAAGACCTTACCCCTGTCTTCTTTCAGCCTTATGAGTCATGAAAAGTGACCCAACTCTGTCAAAATTTTGCTGGTGTTTCATTCCACGAAAATTTTAAAGACATCTAAAAACCCTTCTCCAATATGTATGGTCCCTAATTATTGCTGGCAGCTTAGACCAGTGATCAGAGACACAGCTGAATGCTAATTAAAAGCATCAAAAGTTTGAGGGCCTTGAAAGAACCAGCAAAGGTGTAGACATACGGGCAAATAAAACTGAGTAAAATAACAACCAAACACCAGGAACCAGCTCAAATTCATCTCAGTTTTCTCTAGAGTTGAGAAGTTTATACATTTATTACTATTCTCTAATATTATTGTTATGGTTTGATTATGGTTTCGTTACACTGAACATTTACTTGATTCCCAAAGTAAAAAATTAACATACACTTTTAATTAGTTTTAATTAAATTATAAACGTTTCACATAAATAGAAACACTCTTGCTCTTTGCCTCTACAATAGGGACAGCTTTCCTTACATCATTTAACGAAAGCCTGCCAAACTTGTTAACATTAGTTTCACTACAGATTATGAAAGAGGAAGTTCAACATGGACTTCTACTGAGTAATAATGAATTTTACAACATTTGGATCTTTTATATAATCTTTTGCCAGTTTAGAATACCATCTTCCAAAATAAAACATCACTTGTCCTGGCATTTTCTCTACACTTTAATAAAATTAATCAGCAAACAATATTGAGACAAATAGATTAATAGATTATGAAATTCTTTTTATGGAAACCAGAATGAAAGGAATGGTGCCAACTGAAAATGCCATTTTCTTTTAGCTTCTTATCTTATAACCAAACTTTAATTAATTCCAGGCTTTAGTGTCCTACTTTGCAGAGATAAAATTTAGCCACTGTCTACAACATTGCTTGAAAAAAACACTTCTGAAAGCCTAAAAAATCGTGTTGATGATGATCCATAATATTTAGGGTCTGTTTCGGTCAGAGGCCACAATGGTTTCACGTCTATTTTCTCTCTGACTGGTCTGGTTGCAACAATTTCTCAGGACCAAAAATACCATCAAAATGAAAGAAAATGTTGACTGTGATTCTGAAGAAGATGCAAACTGGAAGTTACTACATAAAACATTTCCAGGAGGCAATTCAGGAAGTACCCAAATGGAGTGTATTTCGCCTCTCTCTCAACCCCGACTACAAAGGGAACCTAGAACAATTAATACCCTACACTAAGTTTCCATATATATTCCCAACTTTGTGCAGAAGGCCTTTTGGAGGACACACCTTGGAGATGCTTCTGCAATGACAGAGAGGAATCTGCTTTATTTGACTGCGTTCCCCTGAACATTTGGTACTAATGAGTAATAAATGCGTCATTTACTTTTTCCACCTAGAGCAAAAAATAGATTATTATAGAGCTTCATTTTGCACTGTAGCCTTAAATTGAACCTTAACAAGTTTAATCCTTGCTTTCTTTCCCTTCTTTTCGATGCCTCTGTATCAAATTAACTGGAAAGAGTAGCTGTGATGCAGACATCTTTCCAGCACCTACTGTGGTGAAGACAGATGCAAAGAGACCATTCATATTCCTCTCAATCTTGTGCTTTTTGACTGGTTCTCTGTACTCTGAAGGACCAGCAGACCCACTGGCTGCCTCTGTGATACTTCTGATCTGTCAGGATAATGTAAAGGATTTCTTTGTCTTTATGTCTTCCGTTTTTTTCTTAACCCTTTATGTCTTATCTTTCAAACCTTACATTCCTTTATGCTAGTGCTACTTGTCCTGTCTTTCTTGGATTTAAAGTGGGATATGTAACATCTCATTCTTGCACACATAATTTATCTATTTTATCTATTTTATCTTAATTTATCTATTTATATTGCCTTTCAATGCACCCAAATATATTTGTTTTGAGAAATAGAGGACCCCATATTCCCTGAGTAAATTCCACTATGATTCTTTGGATTTTAATTTCCTGAATTTTTCCTTAAATTACTATTTACAAATATGTTCTTTTTGAATGTTGGTATCATAAACCTGATTCATCATTTCATGCCACTACAACAATAACTAAATGTTCATTATTTTCAAAAAACCAAACCAGTACATGCTGAACAAAAGTCTGCATCTTGTGCCAAATTTAAATCCAGGTTAGTTTTCTCCTTACATTCAGAGTCCAATAATCAATCAAAACCATAGTCTATCATTCTACTTCTGTTCTTACTTTCTAATTAATCAAAACATGCTTCATGCTCATGAGGAACAAATTTTGAATTCAGAAAAATTATGATGTGTAAGAATCTAAGCTTTACCTCTCCTGCTACCAAAAAGTACAACAAGTGAGATAATGTCTGGGGCAGGTATGAGCCAAGTGATTTAAGGCTTTGATGACCAAGTCGATATCTGAAATAAAGTCCTTGTAGGAGTATCCAGGTGATGTGTTACAGATGGATACTGCATTGTTTCTATTGTTTCTGCAGTCTTGACTCACTAAAACAAATGACTGAAATAGAAGGCAACCTGCAGCTTTGTTTTTCAAAATAAAGAACAGTTTACAAGTCTATTTTAAGGATAAGGTGAAAACTTCAATAAAAAACCAAGTGTTAACATATTTGAAGAACCCATACAGTGATCTAAAAACACGTCTCTTCCATTTTTAAGAGCAACATATACACCTGAGCCCCCTTGTGCAGCTGCATCATCTGTATCACCACTGCTGGGGGACCATGGAGGGTCTCTTTGCCCAGTGCACAAATGGATGCACTGTGACAGAATATAAGTAATGGCATTTAATTACTCTACAGTCTGTATTAACATCTGCATAAAGTGTGTACAAAAACCTTGCCAACCTAACTCAGTAACTACTTTGCTCTGTCTGCAATGCATAGAAATGTTAAGGGTCTAATGAGAGATCCATAATTATTAAGGTTTACTGGAAAATTTTTTGGTTTAATTTACCAAGTATGGTGTTAGTTAAAATTAATCAATTTAATCCTGACCAAGTATTTCTCACTAAAATTACACTCTAATGCCAATATTTCTCCGAATAAACTGTCTTGATAATAAGGCTGTCCTTCAGTGGTCTGGGAGGATATATTTGGTGCTATAAATATTTTTATATAAACATGATTTATTTCCTTGATATTCTTTGAAGTTGTTTGCCTTCTCTGAGTATCAATTTATCAAGGGAAGTAAGCGGTTGAATGTCATTTTAGAACACAAGCTGTTAAAGGATGACCCTTATTAATATTAACTATAGAATTATTTTAATCTCCTCTGAGTACTGTGCCATAAAAAGTCAATCAAATAAAAAGACTGAGCCAGCTCTTAGACATGAAAAACATTGTATTTTCTTCTGAGGCGTAGTTTCCAGAAAGGCTACGTTTACAATGGAAGATGGGACAATAATAGAGACTATTATAAAAATACAAAAAATAATAATGATAGTAATAATAAAATAATCCCTTTCTTCTCACAAGGAAAATATATGCTAAACTGCATTACTTATCTATCAGAAGAAATAATTTTTTCCTGGAGGAAGGAACAGATTCAAGAACTCTGTGGAAAGGAATGGGATATTTCACTGAAATCTGAATAATTACTTTTGTGAGGCACATCAACTCCTGAAAATTATTCAATTTGTTTGTGCTACAGTCTGAAATCTGTTGTTAATTGAGCAGGTGAACAGAGAAGGAAAATTCCTTTGGTGCTCCACATTCACTTTCCATTTCTGTTCTTTTGAATTCACCTTAACCATTTAGAGGAAAGTTGGTCTCACAACCTGGGTAATTTTCCCATACTGATGCCAATTAGTGCTAATTGTGAAAGGTATTTTTAATGGTACAGACATCTGTCCATTAAGAAATAGAATAAGATCACCAAAACACTGTACTGCTCAGTGTACACATGGGAACAATTTTCAGTCACTAATGACCGGACCGTAGTAGTGAGTGAAGGTGAAAAGCTACATTTTCATGCTACTAATTTAAATTATTTATTTCTTTGTCCATATGGATATTTATGAACAGTTAATCAGACCATATATTTGAAAGTTTCAAAAAAAAATGTGTTTAACTATTTACCTTGAGCATCTGAATACTATACTTCAGTATCTATTTTGCATAAATCCTATTTTAAAGAAGAGGAATTCAAATATGGGGCAAATAAATAATTTTCTCAAAGGCTGTGGGAGAGTGATTGATACCATTTTTAAATTGAATACCAATTTCTAAAGCATCCATCCTTGCTTGTAGGATTATTTTCCTAGTTTAGAGAAACTAATTAAAACTGGTTAAAAATGCATGAGGGTATTTTTCAACCAAGAAAAGAATACTGTCCAAGAATATGTCGCTGTCAATGACAAAGGTTTGATAGAGAAAATGAATATGCTTAACTCAACTCCATATTCTGTATTGTTAAACGTTGGTATCACAAAAAATGTATCTAAAATTTACAGATATAAAAAGGGTAAAGTTAGAACAATGTAAGAAAAATGTCACAGTTAAAATGAAATGTTTCTGTGATCTCAGTCAACTTGTTTTATTTCATGGTAACTTAAGAACTTTTGTTCCAATTCACAATCTGTTTGTTTTTCCAGAACTGAAAATTTAGGCTGAAATCCTAGTAACTCACCTACTTAGATAAAGGGACTCTTGTCAATGAAAATACATCAAAGTAACTATTTTGAAAAGAAAGAAGACAAAATGTGAGTCAATGCGTTTAACTCAATATTCAATTTTCCTGAAACGAATGGAAATTAAATGTACAAACAAGTTTAAAATCTAGGTGGAGCCTCATTGAGTTATTTCAGCCACCATCGTATTCCTCACTGGTTTTCTCTGCTGTGCATCACCACTCCTGCTGAATTTGGAGTGGCTGAAGAAGCTGAAAGGAGCCGAGCCACAAAAGCAGGAAGCCACACTCTTCACCATCACTAACATTTCCCTGTGAATTAATGTCGAAACACCCTTTCCTCCTCCTACCCCATTATTTTCTCTTTGGGACTACCATTTCTCAGCCTTAGATAAGACTGAAGAGTGGAATCAAGGCAGGAAGGAGAAAAAATGAAATGGCTCCCAATTCAACATGCTAAGCAACAGTTGGTGTGACCAGGTGGACCCATCTCCAAAATCCCATCTAGAGATGGTGTCCTGCATTTCTTCCTCACAAATTCTGCTGTGATCTGAATCATAGAATCATAGAACATCCTGAGTTGGAAGGGACACACAAGAATTGTTGTGTCCAACTCCAAATCTGAATGCAGCTATATCTTATAGAAGTAATGGTAGGGTTTTGAAAAAAAAAAAATTAAAAAAATTAGCAAATCCATTCTGGGAACATCTGCTGACAAGCTGTGAAATTTCAGAATTATTTTTACCACTGCTGAGTTTTAAATTTGCTCAGGTTGATCTAAGACCCTCAAAAACTCTATTAACTGGGAGACTGAATGAGAGATCTAGATTAGGCGAGATGGATTGTATCCTGGGTATACTGCTTCCCAGACTATGTAAAGAATCTAATTAAGTGTCTTTCACAACATTTTGTCTGCAAAGACCTAATGTGATAAACCCTGCGTTAGGTGACATGCTCAAGAGTACATAGGAAGGTTTTAATAGGACTGGGAATATTTTTCAGATTTTGAGTCAAAAGCCAAATTATAAAACTGGGCTGACCTCTGCCTGCTGCTTTCCTTCCTTCACTATCCACGGCCGATGCATTGCACATTCCCACATGATTCAGAGAGCAATGGATTCCTAAAGTACAATGAAGCCAATAATGCTGTAATAGCTGAATTCTGATAAATCAGCAAAAATGTTAGATTGAAGAATTTAGATAAAAAGGTTTCCTAAATCTTGAGGATAAACCATGACCAACTGGGAGAAAGGATTTGATTGCCATTTAAAACTTATTATACACCTTTATATTATGGCCCTATAAGAAGAGAGCATTCTGTCTTTAATACAGCAGCAGATAAGATTACTTCAACAGGATTACAGGTATATTATGAGATTTATGTGTTACTCATTGCTGGATTATGTTTCAGAGAGCTTGAAGCATAAAAACAAGAAAGACAATTTCTAGAAGGCCAGCATTTAATTATAGACTTATCCAATAATCCATTATTGAACTGGCTCGTCAAATAGGCTCTGTCCAAAGGATTATATCTAACTGTGCAATTTTTCATTGGATTTAGTTTTAAAAGCTGACCAAAGGTTTTGGAAATGAAAGCAGGAGACTGTCAACAAAATGCTCAGATGTTACCATCAGAGTCTTTAGTAGACCATAAATCTCAGTCAGTTGGTTTGTTGATTATCCTTTGTGATAGTCTTTATTTGCTGAGCGTCCCAACAAGAATTTCAGGCATTTTAACAGAATCTTCAAAAGAAATTTAACAACCCTATCTAAATCTCTTCAGAAAGGCCAGAAATATTTATTTTATTACTTTCGGGTAGCTCAATATCTATAACTCATGTCCTCTTGAAAATAGAGGAAAACAATACAGAAGTTTGATTATTCTTACAACCTACCTGAGATGAAAAGAGAGCAGACCTTAGAAAATTGACTGGTCAAACTTACTGTTAATAAATGGGAACCAGTGAAAATAATAAACAACTCCTTTTTGGCATGTATTACAGTAACATGTCAAAAATCCAAGTGTGGATAAAGAATCAATGAGAAATACACCACTAACTTAACCACTTCAACTTCTTTATTAAAACAATTCCCCAGTTTAGCCCTAAGTTAAATAACAGAATTACAGTTGTTGGGTAGTGGACAATTAAGCAAAAATTTTCCACTGTATAAATCAAACCAAATCTGTTTGAATATTTGAAAAACTTCAATCTAAATAAAATATTTCAGAGAACATTGAAAACTCACTCTCCTTTGACAGATTTCCAGAACAATGACCCAGTGCTTTCCAGAAATTACAAATTTGTATGTTTGTCTTCTATTTAAGAGAAAGTAAGAGGGCTGCAGGAGTAGCTGGAATTTTCTGTCTTCTTTCCCAGCTGGGAAAAAAATGCAGAACCACGCATCATCACTAACTTGTCATTCTAACGCAATCTGAAGAAAGGTGCAGTAGAAATGTGTCTTGAATGTGTCTCTCAGAGGTAACGTCTCTCAGATGCACTCTTGGGTCAGGTATGTACTGACATAGCAACCCTCCCAGATGTCTATTCAACTCATAAACTTAAAGTCAGGGCTCCCAAATGTGAATATTCAATGTGCCTGAATGACTGAACTGGAAATTTCATTGAAACCTAATGGCGCTTTCTACCATGACAGATAAAATTACAGTTTGCCAAGGGGATGACACAGAACAAAGGAAAGCTCAAATAATGTGGCTCTTCTGTCAGAAACTCTGCTTTTAACCTTAAGATAAATTTGCCATTGGCACAACAGGATGAGCACATGTGAATAGATTGATAGTATCCGCAGAACAATATGCAAACGCTTCAGTCCTTCTAGGATCTTGAGTAATAAAAGCAAGACTTTCATGCCCTGAACTTTTTCATCATTAGGGAATAGTCTGTTTGCACTTGTACATTGTATGCACTAGTTTATTTAGCCAAAGTTTGTTTGTTTTTTCCTCTATTCCTGAGAGTTCACATCTGTAAGAATAGATGAGATTACAGTACTCTATTACACTAGGGAATTTTATTTGGTTTATCTTGCTGGGACAATAATAAAGCCTCCACTTGAGCACAGTAAAGATCTATTATAATGTTCAATGATAAAACATTCTTCCATGTGTTGTTACTCATTTTTCCTCTTGGGAAGTTATATTCTACTGTGTAAAATCATCCTACAAAGTTTGCAAGTGAAAGGATTACTCGTTCCCTAAACTTTTGCTCTCTGTTATTGTAAAATTCCATTCTGAATATTGCTTACTCTTTATGGAAGCTCTCTGGTGCTAAAAAGTTCACTAAGAGCTTCTAGATTATTAGATCCTGAGATGTAATGTAAGGGCACACACATTTTCAGTAGAGTTTGCACTGTGTTCCAAAGACCTTAAACAAATTCATAGTCATAATTGGAAATTGCAATCAAACCTGAAAAATGCTCAAGTCCTAATTTGGGTTAATGTTACCAAGTGTGTTAAAAGTGCTCTGACAGAAGTCCGTTTTGAGGTGTATCTATTTCAAAAAATAGATTTTGGGTTGATAGATTCCAAAACATTTCTTAGAGCACAAAACCAATAATACACTTATTTTGACCCAGACATAAATAAAAAAAATATTGTGTTTAAGTGCCCTTAAAGACAGCCTCTTTACCATGGCTAACTACAGAGAAACCTCTTTTTTTGCTTGTTTCAACAAAAGCAAAGACTTGGAGTGGTCCCTACTCTTTTTCCTGTACCTTTGTTTTGCTGAAGGCAGCACTGTCAGCTAAGGATGTGAAATGGTTACATGTGACAGGCTGAATGTCAGTGTCAGAGCATGGAGCCTGACCTGGACTTGCAAAGGGAGGCTCATTACAAGCACACTTGGACAGCCTTTCAATCTCTGGTATCACTTCTCTCAATTCGTAGTTCAAACCAGAATAAGCAAACACCCCTCCAACAGCCTCCCTTGAGTCGCTCTGCAGGGCTGAAGTGTTAAACTGTGCAGCTCTGTTTCGAGTTTGTTCAGTATTTGTTTAACCTGCAATGCCAGAAACACTATAAATCCCTCATTCGATTTCTCATCTCCCTTTTAATTTACTAAACCTTCTAAAGGTCAGAGCAGGCATAGTCCTCCCTGAAAGGCTTGCCCTTTCTTACACTGCACATCCAGGGTGGGAGATGGGATGAGATGTGGGAACAGAAAAAGCCATCAGGAAATACAGATTGGAAGAATAGCCAAGACTAACACACCTGCTAAAATATGTGTTCCGGTTATTTTTTCAGTAGCACACCCACTGAAAATACCGAAAACATATTTGACATCATCCCTTCGATCAAGGTGCAATAGCACTACAATAGCACTGCATCACAGGAAATGATAGTTAAGAGAATTAAACCCAAACTGGCAGGAAATTAGTTAAGCATGATATCGAAAAGATTATTATCTGCAATAATCTGGTTTCAGTAGGTGGATGAAGAAGTTGGGCTATCAGTTTTCTGGGAAACTGTATTAACTTTGTGAGTAACAAAGATCAGTATGGGAACCTCCATTTGGGAAGGATGGTTCTAAACCCTCTGAATCCACATCAGACACCGAATATCAGCTCTTCATGGGAACAGGAATCCAACAGGAAGCTTCTCTGATGATATTTTTATCTCAGAAGAATAAATATTTGGTGTAAATGTTAAAGAATACCTGCGGTTCAAAATCCCTAAAGCAAAACCTGGCAAGATTTGCCACAGGGCCTTCTACAAGCTCCAAGTCTTAGGACCCTTGTAAAACCAGACAAAAAACGTCACTTATTTTCCCTGATAGTTATTGGCTACAAAGTTTATATTTATTAGAGTAGAATATAATAGAAATATCTACTGTAAGTGAAAAATTAACTAGTTTTTAGACTTTAAAACCTTTTTTTAAAGTATTTATTGGATCAGGAAGAAAATTACCAAGAATCAAATCTTCCAGATACAAAATCTTCCCAGGACAAAACAAACCAACATTATTTACCAATGAGAATTATAGAATCTTTTGTAAGTATGTTTTACATTAGAGTAACTAAGCGGAGAATCAGTCCCTTGGATTCTGATATAAACAGTGCTTTAAAGTGAACACTACTAGGAAATTAGAAATCAACAGAAGGATTTGCCTAGAAGCTGTTTGTTCTTAGAACAGCTTTCAGAGACAGACAGAAGCCTCATACATAGCATTGAATGAACAGTAAAGTAACATTTTGTTTCGTTAAAAATTGCCTTGTCATAGTATTTAGAGATTTGTTCCGGATTATTTTGCAATAAATCTAGGAATTTCGTTTTGGAAACAAAAGTAATCTTCAGATGAGATGAAGTATATATGCTCATTTCCAAAACTAGGTTTCTGGAGCTCTTCTTTAGGACTATCTCATTTTTCACAAGATGTTGTTAATACAAAAGTTCTTACTGGGCTAGATATTAATGTCTTATTTTCAAAGTAGTGGAGAGCACAGACATTTTGCTCTGTACACCTTTCTGATTACACACTTTTCATAAACCATAATCTTTTCTGTCTAGGAAAAGATTTCTGTCACCAGAGTCAACTCAAGTGAAAGAGGAATTTAAAAAAAAATCACAGAATTCCTTTGCTTGGTGTGGCTACTGTAGGAGAATAAAGAATGGAATAAAATGTTTCAATCCCAAGGTCTTTCATAGGCTTCTTTACACCACAGTACTTGCAGAACTTCATGGTAACTCAATTATCTCTACCATTTCATACCTGCTTTTTAAACAGAATGGGAGGAAGCCAACTCTATCCTGGGCTGCATCACAAGAAGCATAAGAGGTCAAAGACTCTGCCCCTCTACTCAACCCTGGTGAGACCCCTGGAGTGCTATGTCCAGTTCTGGGGTCCTCAGCACAGGAAGGATGCCAACCTCTTGGAACAAGTCCAGAGGAGGCCAACAAGCAGATCAGAGGGCTGGAGCACCTCTCTTATGACGAAAGGCTGAGAGAATTTGTATTTTTAGCCTGGAGAAGAGAAGGTTCCAGAGAGAGCCTATTACAAGAAAGAGGGGGACAGACTTTTAGCAGGGCTTGTTGTGATAGGACAAGGAGTGATGGTTTTAAACTAAAGAAGGGTTGATTTGGGTAAGATAAAGAAAGATTTTTTTTTTTTTTTTTTTTTTTTTTTTTTTTTTTTTTTTTTTGCAGTGAGGTGGTAAAGCACTGGAACTGGTTGCCCAGAGAGGTGGTAGATGCTCCATCCCCAGCGACATTCAAGGTCAGGCTTGACTGGGATCTGAGCAGCCTGGTCTAGTGGAAGATGGTCCTGCTCATTGCAGGGGTGTTGGGCAAGATGAACTTCAAAGGTCCCTTCTGACCCAGAGTACTCTGTGATTCTATGAAGAGTGGAAAACCTGAATTAGCTTTTATAAACTGAAAAAAAAAAAGGTCACTTTTCTGGCTGGTTTTAGTGTCCCTTTCACCATTTATGCACCATGTTTCCATCAAAAGTCAAGTTATCCTTAGCTCTTCTGTGATGTTAGACAAGTATCTTTTCACTTCTCAGTCTCAATTTCTCATATGCAAAATGATGGCTCAGAGATTTGCCTTTTATGTCTATTTAAATTTCGTTTCTGGGACAGAGAATAAACATTTTTGTAAGCATGAAGACTAAAAGGACTCTAACTTGAAAACATTCCCATAAGAGAAATAAAAAGTAGCAGTCTCTAAACAAATGATATTTTAAGATAAATTAATTTTTAATGAACTAAATATCTAATCAT
Organism: Falcunculus frontatus; assembly: GCA_013398115.1. Classification (NCBI taxonomy): domain Eukaryota; kingdom Metazoa; phylum Chordata; class Aves; order Passeriformes; genus Falcunculus; species Falcunculus frontatus. The sequence continues at coordinate 1,740,766 of VZRV01003328.1, forward strand.
GTGGGTATTCAGCATCCTCTTTTGTCTAATATAGATTATCAAAATATACAGAATGCAAAATAAAATTGAAATAAAGGTCACATTAATAATTAAAGGTAAAACACCAAAGTATGCTCCTTTAATATTCAGGCAAATATATTTGAAAAAAAAATAAAGTAGTACTGCAGTGTGTAGGTGCATACAAAAATATGATGGAATTGTACAATGAAACAATAAAACAACACAGAACTTTAGAAGAAAAACCACATTTTATTCTCCAAAATAGTTCACAGATATTTTTTCCTGATATTTTATGCAACCAAATCCTATTTATACTCCTCCAGTACCATCTGTAGTTTTGGAAGTGTGCAGGGCAATTGTGAGAGAGCTCTGACATCTGCTTGAGCCTAAAAAGTTTCCTGCTCATTCATCCCTGTTAAATAAAGAATGATTCCTTGAACTTCTGAAGAGAAGCCTGTCCCTCAGCAAATTTCTGCTTTACCAACTTGTTTAAACATGCATCCTGAAAATCTGGAGAGAGTACATCTCTTGCTAAAATGCCTGCACAAGTGATTAGCAAAGGAAGAGATTTAGGTATGCATGTAAGTGGCTATTAGGCTGCAGACACTTCCCCAGACTTTGTTTTAGAAATTCCTTTGCTGTCATCAGAAGTTGAATTTACTTCCAGCACTTGGGGATGCCCTGTTGTTTTCCATCCCAAATGAGTGACTCACAGGAATCTGTTCAGTGTATCTCTACCCAGATACAACCTCATGTACCAGGACAAAAGGGGGCAAGGGTAAGAGAGGTAGGGGTTTTATATCAGATTCCAAAGTCACCTAAAGTAAAAGTGTGTAACGAAAGTTAGGGGAAGAAAAAAAAGCTGGCACTGGTTAACAAAAATGACTAAAACATAGAATCAATCTTGGAATCATTGTAACAATTTCTATTTTGTTTGACTCTGGAAAGCTCGAAAGTCAAAATAAACCTGATGCAAATCTAAGTAGACCCCTAAAATCTGTTCCACCTCTAAAGGAATGAGACACTTCCTTACTGCTGCTTTTTATCAATATCATCATGTCCAATGAGCCTGCTGTGTGAGGCAAAATATTTTGGTGCAGTAATTGTAATTATAATTTTGGTCTAGGAAAGAGAGTCAGAAGCTGAAGAATTAGACTATTTCCATCCTCTCAAGAAAAAGAAAAAGAACAGAGCAGATTAAGGGAAACCTGGATACTGTGAATATGTTGTCAAAAAAACCTGCTCTGCTGGAGTGACTGTAATATGGAAAGCCTAAGGAGAGTGCTACAGTGCAAATGAGCCCTCAGTGCTGCTTAAATTGAAGCTGGAGTTACTGTTTACTCTGGAAATATCCCTGGAACAGAAAGGGACAGTAGAGGCACAAAGCCATTGTAGTCTTTGCACTTCCAGACCTGGAAACTCTGTTTCGTTTAGCATTACAGCTTAAAATCTCAAGCAGGCATATCGGAGTGAGGGAATGTAGGGAGAGGAGAAACTAGAAAAGGAAATCATACAAAAACTTTGCAAGAACTCTAGTCAACTATTTAACCCTCCAAAAAAAAAAAAAAAAAAACCTTCTAAAAACTGCCTTAGATAAGCTTTCAGGCCAAAAATAGCACATAAATGCTGTATAGTGGGTTTGTTTTTAATGCTCTTAACTAAAGTAGTCATAAAAATAAATTTACATGTGTTTAGTAATTAATGCCATAAAGTATTCACACACAGACAATGGTGGGACTGTAATAATGTCTCTCCCAGTCTGTCTGTGTAACTATTTTTACCATATGACCTTTTTTCATATTTTTTTCTCAGCAATCAAAAGTTTTGCTTTTAATAGTTCTAATTACAACTTTATATGCCAAGATTTTCCAGTAGTTGAAATTATTATCTTGTACTTTGTTCTAATACATTTAATACTTTTTGTTGAGGGTGCTGTACATATGAATCAAATTATCTGAGCTGTAGCCTTCTGTTTCTTTGCTGGTTGATAAAGATGATTGAAGTAGACCCTCATTTCGGTTTAATTCCCTATTTTGTACCCCATGCTGCCCATAGTATTGGGTGGTTTACTTAAAACATCTTTCTTAGTAAATATAATTCTCTCAGACGACCAGATTACAGACAGCTATGTCTAGGAAGAAGCTTGCAAAAATCTAACACAAAACTTCCCATGTAAAAAGCTGATTGAAAGTTTTTTGATATTTGACATATATGTTTAGTACAGCCCATGTTGGACATAGAATATGTGACAAAAGCGAACACACTACTAAAAAATGTAGTGTAATCATTGTGTTTCTATCACCTTGTATTGCTATACATTAATTATTTACTGTAAAATATCTTATTGGAATGCAGCTTTCATCACTTCAGAGCTGTGGTCTTATAGATGGTCTTTAGGGACACGTTTTCTGCTAGTGTCTAATCCCATGCCTCCTCACTGGAAGGAGCTGCTCCAACATAGGTTTTTGTCAGCTGCAACAGACATGTGATATTAAACCTCTTTTCTTTGACTAAAAGGTTTTATTACAATTCTGACTGGATTTAACTGAGATGGAAAGTAATCAAGCTACTGTAGTAAATTCAAAACTGTGCCTAGCATGGAAGTATTAATATCCACCGTAGCACTGCAGAAACTCTTTTGCTTTATCCTTTAATTCATCCAATTCTTTCTTGGCTTGCGCTGGCGAGAGTTTTCCTGGCTCTTTATGGATCATTTAAGAGGAAATGTTGAATTCTACTGGAGTCTGGAGCCAGAGTATTTTGGCTCTCTGCTCTTGAGCTGTAGGAATGGAGATTCATTGCCACAGCCTTAGCATGAGCCCATCTCTTTGGCGTCGAACACCTTCCGTGTGTTACTGTAGGCTGTGCTGCCACTCGCACTCCTCTGAGCCTGGCGGGTGCCCCTCTACTGTGGCAACACTGCTGAGATTAATTGATTTGAAAATACAGTCTGTCTACAAAAATCAGGAGATCACTATTCCTAGCATAAGCTCTGAACTGCCAATTCATTTTGCATTTCAAGCTTAGCAGGAGTGTTCTGTGCTCTGTGGCAGCAGCAGAATTAAACATAAAGAGTTGACTACTGCATTGCATCTATGATTGCTACTGCAATGCTGCTGTAGAAATACATTATGAACATAGAAATAATATACCTTTCAAAGGAATCTCGCTAAAAATCTGGGATAAAGCATATTTCGATCAGTTTTGAAGGGATAATGATTAATCAATTTCGTTGGACATATGACTCTCTTTGTCCACCAGGTGTTTTTCACTATCTCCAAGAGTAATCTTTTCCATGATTTTACTGGGCACTTCGTGAGACTGACAGGGGGCCTTGTTCTTGCCCTTCTTGAAAACTGGACAATGTAAGCCAGCTTCCACCCAACATAATTCTCAGTATTTCTTTCTCCCTATTTTTCTTTTGTCATCTTTCCACATACATTTGATTTTCCCTGAGGCCTTAAACATCTGGCAAGATTCATAAAAGCTTTAATGAGTCAGAAATAAGTCAGAAGACATTTGCAACTTGTAAAAGCATCCTCTAGATTCAAATTGATGGCATCTTTGTAGTCAATCTGCTAACTGGCTTGTATTCAACAACAAGCTATTTATTAAGAGAGAATTCCCCACTGTGGATTTTGTTATCCCAGCAATAACAGGAATGTGCCATTCAGTGTCTTATATTAATTGTCTATCTCTATATATCACATAGACAAATGCAACCAGTTTTTAGACTGTCCTGTTGCACAAATAGAGAGAAGACTAAACCTTGAGCTGATATAAAGCGGTGTATCTCTCCTGATTTCTATGAGGATCTTCCTCGAAAACTGTGATGAAAATTCACAGAAACTTCACTGATTTTTGTGGACTGAATCTGAATTCATGCCAGCTCAACAGATAAGAATATGTTATGGATTTTCTGTCTTTCTCTGGAAACTAAAATTAAGTTAAAAATTAATAACTTAGAAATATTTGGAGACAGGAGACTATTTATAATTTCTCTGCAAAGGAAGTAGCTTTTTTTGCCATTTTATGATTGTGGATGATGATAGAGCTCATGAGGAAATGAATACATAACCAGAGACCTCAAATTAGAATGCTTGCACCCTTTGCAGTGGGGAGAATGACGATTGACCAGGTGCTCTAAAGTCTGCAACTTCTTCATATTTCAGTGCCTAAAAAGTCTTATATATTCGGAAACATTGTTGGATATGGTCTCCCAATTTTTCACATGACAGAAATATAATCTCTTTTTATGGTAGATATATCATTAAAACTTTAAGTACATGGATATACAATGAGGACAGTCAACAGGTTTAGAATATTTCCATATATATGGAAATATTCTGACCATATATCTCTTATGTAGGTGAATTATGTTCAAAGCAGTAGCAGTGACACATTTTCTGTATTGAACTGGAATGAACTAGAAAAATCTTAGATTGTAGGGGGGTTTTATATGTATAATTAATGTAATTTTTTCATATGTAATTACAGTTAGAGATACTCTTCATTGATGAAATCATACAATCAGTGTAATTTCTACATTACTAACATTACCACATTAGTCTATCAGTTTCCTTGTCTGCTATTATAGTGAAAAGTAGTTTTTTATAGGCAATGTCTTTGCATTGATAAGTGAAATTAAGTGATAGTATCAACAAGGTGATAGAGAAACATAAGATCTGCAGACTTCCTTACAGCAACTGTGTCAAGTCCACCTTAAAACCACCATTTACACCTGAAGAGAAGGAATACTCAAGGATGACTAAATGCAATCTAACGTAGCTTTGTCCACGTGCAAAATTGTAACCTTAAATTTAATTTTTCTCCTGAGAATAGTTTTGTTAGGTGTTGAAAAGTGAAGTACCGAAAAATCTATGCAAGAAGGGAAATAGAGTCAAATGCATAGTTCTGATTTCAGCAGATTGGTAGCTTTTGGCTGCATCTGTTTCTTAATCAATAATTTAAATCACTAGCAGAATTTAAACCAGTAGCTAAATAAGTAGGCCTTTAGTAGCCCTATTTTTTTTACATTATTCTTTTTTAACACATTGTTAGGCTAAGAACTGTGTGGAGTCTGCCCATTTTTAATGGATAAATCACTGTGATGGGTGTCTGTGGAACAGAGAAGCTGATGGAGAATTACATGTGCATTCCTACAGCTCAGAGGTGTGTGGAGATGTAGTCTACCTCCAAGCAAGGAGGTTTTTTTATTTTTTCAGGGAACCACAGAACTATTTATGTTGGAAAATCGTCTGGAGATCATCTAGTCTAAGCCTCCTGCTTCTTCCTCAGTGTTTTTATGGAGACAAAAATTCTTCATTTAAAAATCTGCTCTAACAGAGCTCCTTTCCCAGTAACTGGGAGGTGAGAGGCAGAACGGAACCGGAGGGAAAAACTATGTAAGTAACTTCAATCTGAAGCACTGCTGGTTTAGAGGGAATAGGGAAAAGCAATGTGATAAAATTTTACTGTACATAGAAGTAACTTTGCAATTTTCCTTAGCACTCCTCCTTAGAGCACAACTTACTTATTTCTAAAACAAGCTTTCAAACATTGTTTTCTAAATTTACATGTGTTTTTTTCCTCTCCAACAATAAAATATTTCATAAGATTAGTAAGTCCATGGACCATATTTGTCACCCAATATATGCACACTACATGTTAAATTAAGGCACAACATGGCACCCAAATTTTACAAACACTGGCCAACTGATGCACATCCTGTCGCATGCAATTGCTTATTCATTTAGAGGAAGCTGGAGCCCATGAACTTTGATTCATAATTCCCATTTTGATACTCAGAAAATTCTCTTTCCAGTCATACAGTGCACATTTTTCTGATTTGAAAAGATGATTTCAGAAGTAGGTCACTGTTTTCATGTCCCCCTTGCATAAGTTAAAAAGTTCAGCTGGGACACAAATACTCAAAGTCTTTAAGCAGCTGAAGCAAGATGTTGAGAACTCTTAAATTACTGCACTATCAAGATAGATGAAATGGTAAACAGCACTCGAGCAATCAAAACTCTGATTTCATGCTTCCTTTTAAAGAATAAAAGGTCCCCAGAAAGTATTTCTGCATTCCTCTTCACTCACAAGTTTTCCCTTGCAATTCAAAATCAAATATGACTTGTTTGATATAACAAACTGAGGTGGAGGTGAACCAAAAGATCCGCTCTTACATGACGATCGTGGAACACACAACCATGAATTATGCAGTGAACTTAATCTGATCCTGTGCAAGGAGGGGACCTGAAACACTGCAAGGTTAATGTCACATTGCCTCTCCTGCTCCAGTATAGTAGACATGACATAAAACATCTTGGAACAAACTCCTATTGGACATTAACAATTTGCCATGCAGGTTAGATTCTTGTCAGATAAATGCAGAGTTAAAACATCCCATTTACTTGGTACCTTGTTTCCCAGAAAAGGAAGTCAGGAAAAAGCCACAGAAATCCAATCTGTGAAACATTAGGGGAGTCTGAAGAAATTCCTCTTTCCCCCAAGTGTGTTCTCCTGTTTTATATGTCTGAAAAGGGGATACGTACAATTGTGGTGAAAGGGTTGAAGATATCTCAGTCAGCAGGATTGGGGAACAAGGATACATAGCACACTCGTGTGTAAACTTATAAGTATATATACACACATGCATTTTAAACCTAATTTTCATATATTTTAGTGTTATGAAGTCCATTTCTATTACTATTATGAAGTAGAACTGAGACACCATCATTAATAGCTCTACCCTTTACACATCCCTACAGAAAAACTTTTCTTCACAGCTTTACCCCAATAAAGGTCCACTTTCTGCCTTCATCAGGAAGATTCTGTTAATTTTCTCTGCTTGTCCCGCATTTCACACTTGCCTTAAAATCTGTTTTGCCTTTTCTCTGCAGAGTAAGGTGGCAAAGTATTAACACACGGGCTTAGCATGTCTGTAATGTGATAGGAGGTCTTGGTCATGGAAAGGGAAGTGATAATTGTTTATTCTCATACTGAATACTCAACAGATGACTGTTTACAATTGTGGTATACAAGCAAGGAGAGGATGGGACAAAATACATGTCCTTCTAAAAGGAATAAGGGTGAAGAAAGTCCCCTCATTGATTAGAAGTGTGTTAATTTGTGAGTAATCTATTTAAAGTTTTATGATGTAGCCTTATGAAATAGAACCATGTGGACTTCAGGTTTCCGGGACTGATCTCCAGGATTCTGGGCCCTTCTTTTATGCTGAAGTTTCTTATTTCTTTTTATTTTCATTGGGAATTCAGCACTCTGAAAAACTGAGTCTTCTGATTCTTCAAATTATGTTACAAACTAGCCACCACCAAGATGGAGCTTTTTCTATGAGACATACCAAAATGAGTGTTTCTCTAGTATAAAACTACTAAAAATTACTGCATGTAGTCCAAAGAGCAAGCTGAAATATATGATAAAATTTACCTCCTTCAAATTGGACTGTCTTCTCAAATTCTCTTATCCACATTTTGCCCTTTCTTCCTTCTACTCTGGTTTCTTTTCCCCACTTTATCACCTCTTAAATATGCTCTACTTTCTTACTGCTGGGAGAAGATAGCAGATCATTCTGCCACTTCCCAGATGTTGGTGTTATTTGACATACAGATGACTACAGAAGCTATTGAAAGAAACAGAGATACCTACTAGGATGTTGGCCAAACTTTAAAAAAACTTGGTGGCCACCAAGTTTAAGTTGCCGATATAAGAAGGTTAAACTAAACAAAACTAATAGATACTTCTGAATTTCTTTTAGTTTGATTTAACTCACCAGATAAAATTCTTTCATAGTTTGTCTACATTCCACTCTCTAAATTTTAAAACTTCAACCACATATTTTTTTGTCAGTGATAAAAAAATGACTTAATTAAATGTCCTGACAAATAAACTGCTTCACAGAAGAAAATGTAACCACAAAAATTATGGTAAATGAGGATTTATTATTCTCTTTGGTGATACAATATTTGTTCCCCTCATACCCTGAATCTGATTAAAGATTGCTAGTGTCTCTAAAGTATTGAATTATAACAGTTTAAAGATCAGACCCAGTAAAAGAAAATTCAATGTTCACTGAATATTCACGAATCTTGAATCAATCAACACAGTTGAAGACTTAGTTTCAACATAATCAGATTTATTATATATACATATACTGTCAAGATGGGCATATTTAATATCAGCAAATCCACTCAAAGTTTTTATAGAAACAGGCCAAAATGGAAACTGAACTTCCTTGCACTGTAAAATCACAATCCAAATGAAGCCCCACATCGGGTTAGTATAACTTCTTATCCAATACTTATGTACAACTGTAAATTCTCATTGTTCTTAAGATGAAGAGATTCAACTTTTTGCTTCTATTTTATGTTTGTTATGCATCAGTTTTGAATTCCATGTCATCCCTCAGTATCATTCTATTTCACACACCAACAAATACAAATTTGGAACAGCTTTTGTTTCCCTTAACTGTCTAGACCATTGCTGAAGAAAAAGCTGACGAGAACAGTTGAGTTTCCACGTTCTGTGCTAGCTTGAACTAAATCTGATTTGGAAAATTGAATGTGAATAACCACGTATGTCAAGTAGTCTACAAGTTAGCAGACATTTTGTGAAAAATATAAGCATGGAGCAGTGTTCTTGTATAAACCAGAGATGTTGATGCCAGACAACTTTCTTTTTCCCTGAAACAGAAAATAAAAGTGTTATTAAGCAGGCAAAAGAAATAAAGTTAATTTACAGATGTTCTTCTAACAATTCATCCAACTGACTAGAAAGCTTCTGTAGCTGTTTTAGAAAATGCATTATTTTAAGGGGCTCAATCAGTAGACTGGGTAAAAATTGATCCACAACTGAGATATCACTGTGAACTCAATATTAGATTTAATGTGGTATATCAGAAAACCATTCTGGAAGAACTGCAAAGAGTTTATGGAGAAACAACAACTCTTAGAGGACCAATACATCAAGAGGTTTTTGCTTTCTGTTGTAGGACAAGTGTCCTTCCTCCAGCAATTTTTCTCTAGTCCAGATTTAGAAACTTAATCTTTGAACAGTTCAAGAACTGAGCAATGTTTCAGTAAGTCCACTTTCAATAAATTTTGAGAGGAAGTGTACAAAGCAGGATATGAAAGGAAGAAAAGGTAATAAAATGACTAATAAGAAGAAAGAGTTAATCACTAAGCTGTACATTTATGCCATGGCACAAGATCAAAGGAATTTAACATGCTTGACAAGTTTATCTATCTTGGTAGCACTCTCTCCAAACCAGCAGCAAATGATGGTGAAATATTTCTCTGCATTTCTAAAGAGAGTTCATCCTTTGGTCACTTGCAAACTTATGTTTGCAGTTTGCTGTGGAGGCAAGTCCTCTAATTACCACTCTTCTGTAGTTATCCCAGTCTGCACCTTTGTCACTCCTGTCCATGCACAAACGTTGTGTGTTGTGCATGACTCCTGTGACTCTATAAACAGCACATATTCTATTGGCAACCATCACCTCTGTATTGCCCTCAAAACTGTCTCATTTGCAGTGGGCTAGGTAGAAAGCCAGCATGGAAAACCTCAGAATACTTGCACAGATTTTTTATGGCCAGTATGAGTATAGCAAATGCACACTTTTAGGCCAAAAAAACCATTTTTGGAATACACTGAAATCTTTCTGTAAAGCTTCACCAAACACTATCAGTAACTGGGATGAAAGGAATTCCAGGTAAAAAAATCAAGAGGTAAAATGCTGCCATAGAGTTTGTGATAAAGTGAAAAACCAAATCAGACACAGAAGAAAAGTGAAAAAAATAAAGTTCTGTCTTCCACACAGCCCATATTCTGAGACCTTATGACTTGTAACAATGTATGTTCTTTCATATCTGCTTACATATGAAATAAGTGTATAAACTCCAAAAACTGTGGTCACTGACTGTGATGGTCATCTGTATACTAATGGACAAGCAAGCCATTCCATTCTGACGACACCATTATACTTTCATTCTTTTTAGAACATAAAAAGAAACAATAAACAATATGATCACAATTTTGTTTTCTACACTACAGAAGTGGAAGGATGACATAAGTTAGGTGCAAAGACTGCTAATTAATTCATATATCACATTATGCTGCTAATTAGAGTACTCTTATTCTTTTTTTTTCCTACAGTTCACTCCTCTATGAAATTTATCACAAAACCTCTTTAGAGTTAGGTTAATTACTGGGTTTTATTTACAACTGTATTTTTTACTATCCTGATAGCACAAACACAGTTTCAGTGCTATGATCCTTTTACCACTCTTCTGGCAGACCATATATATTTTATCCCCTCTGCCCAGACATGCCAGCTGTGCCAGCTGCCTGCAATTTTAATGTGAGCTGTCAGAAATGGGGACCTTGGCCATTAATTATTTTGTGAGGAGTCTCATTGTTGATCCATAAGAAGACCAAGTATTTTTGTGTGTTCATCATCTCCAGGGAGCACACACAGACCACTTTCCCAGGGCAGCTGGATGTGAGGCAGCTCCAAACACATGAAATTCCAAATCACCTGCTCCACTTCTTTCTCCCATTAAGAATTCTGTATCCACTTGGTGCAACCTCTGGGATACACAGTAAAAACAGCCCAGGGTTTCATATGGAAGAGGGATAGTCCATATTGACATGTTTTAGATTTTTCTTTCCCTCAGCCTAGAAGGCACGTAGGTCTACAATTAGGCCTGTGTTGTTCCAAGGTGCAGACATGTAATTGGTTTTGAGTGTGGCTTGTTTGAATTAGTAATGACTCTGGGAGGAGAGCTTTGGGGTCTGCTGAACAAACAGCTGCAAAAATTTCCTCAGCTCCTTTACAATCAAGAACATGAACTGTCAGAATGCACTAAAACTCAGTGAGGATACAGAGAACTATTTGTTCATACAACACACTGGTCTAGGCAGTGAATTCACAGAGAGAGTGAATATAAATGCTGTTTTCCTTGTAGCCCCCAAAAAAGTTTTTTCCCAGTGATTGCTATTATTTCCATTGGTTTTCTTGCTTGCAGGTGTGCTATATATCAAAATACCAGGAAAACTGGAGTTAAGATTACTGTGTATTTCTCCTTTCTTACTAAATGAATTCCTCAACTAGGTTTTTTGAATTTTTATCCTTAATTATAAAATTTATTTCTGCTGCAGAAGAAATAGAAATGTATTTCTTGCAATAGTCCTCAGAAATCTTTTTTAAAATCTCTTATTTAGAGTCTCATTAAAACGAACAAAAATAAACCATAGTCTCTCATTAAAATGAACAAAAATAAACCATAGTCTCTGAGATCTCTAAATGGGGAGTCAGATACCAAGTAACAGGTGAGCAAACAGCCAAATGGAGGAAAGAAGTGGGAGGACAGCAACTTATCAGTGCAGGTGTTTCTTCATAAATTGTCACAGACAGCTCCATAATAAGGAGACAGAATCAAGCAATGACTATCTTCTGGCTTGTGTTTCAGAATAAAAATTTAAAAAATGAATAAATCTCTTCTCCAGGATGATCAATGATAATGTTTGGCTAATGAGCATTCTTTTCCTCCAGACCTATAAGCCCATGCTCTATTGCACAAGTGAAAACAGTGATTTCCAGGCTATAAATTTCATGTATTGGTAGCTATTTTCTGCTTCATTTTCTATGGTTAGCTGAGAAATGAATGTTAAATTTTATTTTAAAAATTGTGATTTTCATATCTGCTTACATTTAGAAAAAAAAAAATTAAAAAATCATTGGGATGGGGTAGAATGAATCAAGATTACAGTTTCCTGCAAAGTAGCAAAAGGTTGACACCTGAATTACATATATGGGATAGAAAGTCACATCCACATCCTATTTGGACAGACAGGACACCGTTTCAGGGGAAGTGGTTTAAGTGCTGGACTATAGAAAGAATATATATGGTTTTTCCATGCTGTTGAAGGAGTCCTCTTTTACTTAATTTCATTTTCATTGCTGCCACATCAGCTCTTTCCAATGAAACCACATCATCAAAAAGTCACAACTCTCTTCTTAGCATACTACTACTACTAAATTCTTTCTCACCTACTCTCTGGTTTTACTAAGTATATATGTTACACACAATAAATTTTTTTATCATCAAAAAATTCTCTTATAATATTGTTGGTCAGTGACTGACTAGCTTATCTTTTATATTTAACTGAATACTAGCAGTTATTTGGATACTCTTTTTTTAGAAATGTAAAAGAAAATCTTGATTGTTCCTAGTCTTCAAGAGATTACACTGTTGGATAGATGGGATCCAAGAGAATTTACATGCCCTGTTTAACTTTCATTTATAAACTTTATTACAAACTAGTTCAGATGAATTCCAGAGGAAAAGCCTGTGAAAATAGGCTGAATTAAAAAACTGTTCTTCTCAGGCCAGGAATTTCCCCTAGCTGCTGTTTTTGAAGGCTGACAATCTCATGATCCATGTTCCTCTTACTTTTTTAATTGCATGGCACGTACTTGATCATTCAGGTTTAAATCGTTCATCTTCACAATTAGTAAACAGAATAAAATGTTTACAGGGTCTCCCTCTTTGGAAGCAGAAATGTTAATTTTGGCTGTGGTGCCCTCTGTGAGTAAAAAGATATATTTACAGGAACAGCATAGAAAATACAAACAGAAGTGGTAATTCAATTGTTTTTGAAACATTGGCATAGAATATACTTTATAAATGACTGTGTGAGTATATTCTCTCTTCTTCCAGTACTATTTGTTCCAGTCCTGTGCCACAGGTTTACAGCAATGCTAACAAGCTGGCCTGATCAATAGCCTCTGCGGATTTCTGGACAGTGGCATCAATTATTGTGCTGTTCCTCAGTGAAAAACAACTGCTGATATAATGATTTATTAAGCAGCATGGCTGCCCTGGAAAAAGACAAAAGGTCTTATTCTTCTCTCATTTTTCCATACATGAAACCAGAAGAATTTCACTGACTTCAAAGGAGCTACTTCTGCTTTACCAAAGAATGAGGCAGATCTGAATCAAGTTTGAGTCCTGCATGCTGACAGGTTGGAGGAAAGTGTATCCATTACACAGTTAGTGCACAGAGCAGAGCAGATCCGACCACTTGCGAGCTCCTCGCAGGGATAAGTTGTTTATTAAAGGAAGGGAGATGTCAAAAACTGAGCAGAATGAGAATATCAATAATATTTCTTCATTAATCATCTAGAAGGCCAGACACCATTGTCATCCTTAAAATCCACCACGAACAACTAAACTGGAACACCCTGGGGGAAACAGTAACTTAATCGGGAGCAATGAGTGCCTATGAGGCAGGTGTTTCCTTAGGCTTCTGTTTTTAAATTGTGACAAATGATCTATGCAAATCAAAATGACAAAACTAAAACTGACAGGTGAGAAAGAATTTTTAATTTAAGAGTTAAAAAATCTGAAGGTTTTCCACTCACTCTAATGCCAAGGCTGGGAATAGGAACTCCCTAAGTCTGGTCCAGCACTTTTTCTCCTAAGTAGTACAGCATCTCTAACGATGCACTTAATTCAGCTCCAAAAGGGGAGGATAAATTACAGTCTTATCTAAAAAGCAGCAACAGAAAGGCAATTAAGATTAGAATTTCAGTTTCCACGTTTTAACAGGCTCAAACAAAACTGAACTGATCTGACTTAATGAAGAATATAGTTCAGTGGAAAAGGAGGGATGAAATACTTCGAAGTTTTGGACCAGACTTATTTTCCCTGCTTTGGTTTCTTAAATAACATTAATCAATGAAAGTTAAGTAATTTGATTTCCAAATAAAATACACTTCTAAAACTACACATTGACGGTAAATTTTTGTGTATGTTTTCCTTGTATATAATTAGTAAACTACTGGCATTGTCAAAGCTGGAAGGAAGAAATAGAAGCCACAATTATGGGGCAAAAGCCTTTCAGGATTTTGCAAACAGCTTTTGCCTTTGGATGACGTATACTCACAGGATGAGATACACAAACTGATAAAAATCTGGCTGCCTAGAGTACATCTGCATTATGCACGTTTCTGCATGTCATAAGATCTCCATTTTCTTTAGTGTCTTACTCTTCAATGATTATTTAATTTCATTTACTAATACCTAATATTTCTATAACTTCAAAATTTTGGTTTTTTAAACTTTCATCTGGATTAAAAGTTTTCCATTTCAATTTATGTCTTCGTGGGAATTTTTTTATAGCTACTTCCAAGCTACAGAAAATCAACTGCTACAGAATATGTACAAAGTAATTTCAATAAACAAGTGTGGTCATGACAGAGACTGTGTGATCCCTGCCATTTAAAAGCCCTTCTGTTCTTCAGTGTACAGGCACCCTCTTTACATCCTTTTGCAAAGTTTGAGTTGATTTGATTCCTGCAAGACTTCATTAATTCTTTTTGAGAAAATGCAGAACTATCTAATGTAATCAAACCACTAGCAAAAACAGCAATCATGATACAGGTAAAACTGTGAAAAAAATAGGAACTAATAATTAGTTTTGCACTAAAAATACCTTGAAAAGTAGTTTTATTGAATATTTACAGAGGGAAAACTCTCCCCACATGACAGTGCTATAACAAGTGCGTTCAGGATAGAGGGTTAAAACCAAGCATTTGGAAGAGAGGTTGTGAAGAATAAAGTCTTCAGTCAAGGCAACTTTTACAGGACCACAGAAAAGCAGGTGGACATTCTAACAGCTTGCTGACGGAAAACTGAATTTTACTGCAAAATACCTAGGGACTAAGAAATTGGTCAGTCCACATATAGTGAGAATGTCTTTATTAAGATCTAGGGTAAGCTGGGTTAAAAGGAAATGGATCAGATAAACTGATTTTCCAGAGACTTGATCTACTGAGGAATAAAATTCTATATGTATCTTAATGTTTTAAAACAGTGTTTATACATTCTCCGTGTTTTGTCTTTAGGAATCCCATGCTTCGGAATATTGAAACAAAACAGCATTCAATTTTCCTGGAATTGCATTATTTCACATTAATAAGGAAGAAAAGCAGGCTGAAACAGTCATCTGGGCACAGATTAAATTGCATTTTTATGAATACAGTTGGTACTGACAATCAAATGAAAAGAAGCATATGCAGGAATGTTTCAGTCTCATATCTGATTAGAGAAAGAAATAAAAATCTGTCCAGTATATGCTGTGCAAGCACACACAGCCCTTCTCTCTCTTATTTGAAGGATATGTCTGTATTCTGGTCTCACACATCCCAAGTACATATGCTGACCCACGACTCATTGCCACTCTTCTATTTCTGTCTCCAAAACTAGATGAATAATTATTGCTCAGTTAATCAAGGATAATCTATTAAACATGGAAAGTAGTTATGATTGTTTATTACTGCTAGTCTAAATTTAAAATCCCTTATGAAAAGCAGGCCTGCTAGCCAGGACACAAACACATCACAGGATTCTGCTTGAAGAAGTGGATAATTTACATGAAGAGGAAAAAATAGAGTCAAAGAGTAAACAGGCTGAGAGAAGGACAGTTTCTGGTAGTTCTTCACTTCTTGTGATATTATATTATTGGGTCCTAGCAACTGAAGAAAAGATCTGACGTGGTGCAAATTCAAATAAAATGCAAGTGCAAGCTTCCAGCCAGCTATCTGGTGTGACTCACAGCCCGAGTTATTAACACTGAATGTATGAGAACACAGGTGGAAGTAGGAGCTAGAAGGCCAATGAAAACTCTGAACTTTCCCAGCATATTGCAATTACAAAACCACATGTGTTAAAGACTGTGACTGTGCAAAACCACACAAAAAAAAACCACCACAAAGCAAAATAAACCAGTGCACTTAAATGATTTTTAATTAGTGGTCTGTAATTTCACTGGATTCCAATGACAAACAGGTCAAGAGAGTGTTTCAGGTTTAATTTGAGCACAGAAAACCTTTGCTGACTACTGAAATTAGCAGTGAAAGTATTGAGTAAAACCTGTTAAACATGAATTTTACAATGACAATATTCCACTGAAATATTGCAGCAAATTGCATTTATTAGCATGTCTCCCTGTAGATTCAGGTCATTACTGGAGAATTCCGTATGTTAGTGAAAGGAAAGGTTATAACAACAATGTAAAAATGACAAATATTCAAAGAATGATGATGAAGCAATAAAACCCAAAGTTTTATGCAAGCAGTAGAGATAACGGGAGAAACTTATGTGTTATATCTTAGGTATCTAAAAATTAAATGCTGAAGTGTGAACTAGGGATCCTATGTCCCTTTCACAGTCAGTGGAGATAAAAGACTGACTCCAAAGAGCAGTTCATCCAATCCCAAGATAAATGCGTAGATCAGGCCAGAGGAATCAAATTCTGTCTGTTGTGCATCTCCTCTTTGACTTTAATGGGACCGTAGGAGGATTAACTCAGATTTACACAAATTTACGCTGTAGAAAGCACCAGATAACACTGTGTTAGAGTTTTATAGCCTGTTTCACATTATCTTTACCTACATATCAAGTGTACTTGCTAAATATATGTGAGAGGTTTTATTCCTCTTCTTTAGGAAGTGAGGATTGAGTTGTTCCTCCATTCACTGAGGGAAAGGTCTGCGAGTCCATCAGGTCTGAGCACTTATAGCTGCAACAGTGAAGAACAAAACATCAATATCATCTTTACCTACTATCACACAGCAGCATAAAGGCCACAGATCACAGATGAAGTCAAAAATGACATTGCAAAAGGACCTGAACTTGTCTTGATCACTCACCCAAGACCAAACTGCCCAATTAAAACAGAAGAGATTCATTTGGATGACTGTACCAAAACTGCTCTCGAGTGTACATAGGCTTTCTCTTACCAGCAGTAAACCAGAAGAAATCACATAGATTTGAAAATCAGACAAGATTAAGCAGTTTAGCAGCAATTATCATGCCCCTGGGCACAGAACACAAGTTGCTGTCTGGCTGGCCTTTTGCAATTTGACTTTCTCTGGCAGAAATGATCTCACATGAAATTCATATTAGGTATTCTGAAAATCTAAATTGTAACACCATTATAAGCATGATGTCCTCTTTTTTTAGTGTCACCCATCTATCTTATTTCTTATTTGGTACACTACTGAAGGTGCCTCTTCAAAATTAAAATCCAGGAGGTTTTTTCATTTATGTCTTTTACTGTCTTACTTGCACAGATTTAAATAGAATTGTCCCTGACTTGTTTCTCAGTTTAAATAAGATCACTATGAGTCTCATTGTTCTAAAAAAATGTAATGTTAAACACACTGGGCTAAAAACTACTAACGACAAGATCTGTGTGGAAGAGGGAATTACAGTCTTCAAGATTAAAGATTCATACAGGCAGCAAGAACACTGTCCCAGCTATGAAAGATAAATGCAAAATGCTTTTCAGGGTCTTACATTGCATTTGGAATCTAACCTAAGAATGAACTTCTATCTCCACCCAAAAACTTTTATTTTTTCCATCAGCCACTTTCTGGCAGGTTTAGGAGATGTCTCCTTTTTAATCCATGAGTGATCAGATTTCTTTCTGAGGGCGTAAATGCTTTATTTCACTAAGGATGTGTGCTATTTATAAAATGGAAAGGACTGATGCCACATAGATATTTCCTGACACATTTCCCTCCTCCAGTTTCTCTTCAGTGGAAAATAAGCCTCTGCCTTTTATTAAGTCCTTAAAAAATGAAATTAAAGCAGAGGCTTAGAGATAAAATAAAATGCGGGGTGTAGCACTCAGAAACTGAACAGTACACAGTATAGTCAGAAAATTAATTGAGTAAATAGTAATGGGAGAGAGGAAGGAGAAAAATGGGGTCCAACAGGAGTGTCTTCTCTGATGCTGTGTGCCCAGGATCGTGCAGGATGCTCTGTGGTACCTGAAGTCCCAACATCAAACAGGGGAACAGTTTGTTCCCAGCTGGCAAACCTGTGCAAGTAGCAATCACAATCTAAATGGAAGTTAAACTCTTCAGAGCAGCTGCAGCTGTTGATGAAAAGACTTTTGAACACCAGCTTGCTTTAAGCATCATATGTTCCTCTCCCTGATTTTGTAGCTAAACCAGTCCTGACAATCCCAAAGTACTGGAAGGAAAGGGAAAGGGAAAGGGAAAAGGAAAGGGAAAGGGAAAGGGAAAGGGAAAGGGAAAGGGAAAGGGAAAGGGAAAGGGAAAGAGAAAGGGAAAATCGCCACCACACGTCCTCTTCCATTTC